>JAWQEG010004895.1:0-2500 GCA_033782935.1 Petrolisthes cinctipes
GTAGTAGTAGGAGGAGGAGGAGGAGGAGGAGGAGGAGGAGGAGGAGGAGGAGGAGGAGGAGGAGGAGAGGAGGAGGAGGAGGAGGAGGAGGAGGAGGAGGAGGAGGAGGAGGAGGAGAAAAGACCAGAATACACTGTTGTAGGAAGAAGCTTTTGGAACGTGTAGGAGGGAAAGCTTAATTTAGTGTGGAATAGAAAGCTTCATTGTGGGAGGAAACTTCAATGAGATGTGGAGTCTCAGTGTGGAAGAATACTTTAGTGTGGGTGAAAAGGTGTTAGCGTGAAATGGAAGACTTAAATATGAGTACAGAAGACTTTAGTGAGGGAGGAGGTTTCAGTGTGGGAGGAAGTTTCAGTGAGAGATAAGACTTCAGTGTGGGACAAGATTTCAGTGTGGGAGGAAGTTTCAATGTGGGAGTTAGTTTCAGTGTGTTAGGAGGTTTCAATGTGGGAGGAGGTTTCAGTGTGGGAGGAGGTTTCAATGTGGGAGGAGGTTTCAGTGTGTTAGGAGGTTTCAGTGTGGGAGGAAGTTTCAATGTGGCAGGAGGTTTCAATGTGGGAGGAGGTTTCGGTGTGAGAGGAGGTTTCAGTGTGGGAGTTAGTTTCAGTGTGGCAGGGGGTTTCAGTGTGGCAGGAGGTTTCAGTGGGAGAAAAGACTTCACTGTGCGAGGATTCTTTAGGGTAGTTCTGGAGGAGGCTTCCAGAGGCTTTAACTAAGAGAGACAAAACGATCGCGACGTGACTAAATTTGCAAGGGGCTTTGGTCCTGTTAATGATGATGGTGGTGATGAAGAAAACAATGGGGGGAGGGGGAGGATGAGGAAGAAAAAAATGAGGAGGAGAAGAAGAAGGGTAGGAGGAGGAGCAGGAAGGAGGAAAATGAGGAGGAGAAGAAGAAGAGTAGGAGGAGAAGAAGAGTAGGAGGAGAAGGAGGAGGAACAAAGGAGGGGGAGAAAGTAAAAAAATTAGGAGAAGAAAAGTAGGAAGAGGAGGAAGAGGGGGAGAATGAGAAAGAAAAAAATGTGGAGAAGAAGTAGAGTAGGAAGAGGAGGAAGGAGGAAAATGAGTAAGAGAAGAAGAAGAGTAGGAAGAGGAGGAAGAGGAGGAGGAACAAAGGAATACAAAGGAAGCCAAACAGCAGCAGATTTATAGGTCCTTACGAGGCTGTTTCCTGCCAGGCTAACATAATTACATGGACAGTTGTGGTGACTTCTCGTGTGGAAAGGGAAGGCTACCTATAGATTCCAAGGACCAACCCTACCCTTATCTTACCCTTACTATTGCCTTGCTCCCCTTCCCCACCAAAAATATATGTATAATAAATATCAATACAGGTGTAATAATCCGTAATTCTGACCAAAACTATTTAATTTATACATTTCTGCCACAGCTTTTCCACCTATAAATTCAGGTGACCTACAATAATTTTCAGATAATTATTTAGTATCTGAAAATTTTATTTTTTCGTGACCTTCATTGATTAATTTTTTTGAGGTTGAATTATTGTGGCAAAATACAAAAGCACGTAAACATTTATACATACAGCACACATACGCACATACAAACTCCAACGCATACCCAATATCGTTCATGTAATTACACACACACACACACACACACACACACACACCGGGGTGCTAAAAACACTGCTCCGTACCCACTGCAGGCAGGGAACTAAAATATCTTATATATTTTGTGCGAAGACTTGTGGGAATAAGTCGAAGGGCTGGGAAGAAGGCGATCAGAACGTGAAGGCGGATGTGTGGTGGAGAATTACCGGTAGGGGAGCGATGGGCTGGAGGAGGAGGTGGAGAAGATGGAGGAGAAGGAGATGGAGGAGGAGGTGAGAAGGAGAACGGGGGGGGGGGCAGAAGGAGGAGAAGAGGGAGGGACAGACAGGGTACGAGGAGAGACAGTGATGGTGGGATGTAAGAGAAGCGAGGGGCTGGAGGAGGATGGACGTTGACAGAGGAGGTGAGAAAGACAGTAAGTAGGAAAAGGAGGAAGAGACAAGAAGGATGTTGAGGGTGGGTGGGGGGAAGAGATGGATTTAAAGGAAGAGACATAGGAGGTGAGATGGCAGGGTCAACAGGGAAAGGAAAGGAGATGATGGGAAGGAGGAAGTGCATATCAGGGAAAAAGAGAAGGGTAGGATGAAAAGGAAGAAGTAAGAAAAATTGAGTTGGAAAATGATAGATAGAACAGGGAGAAGAGAATGAGAGACGAGAAGGTGTGGGAAGGAAAGAGAGGGAGAAGGGAAGATTGAAGGAGGAAGTAAGGGGGGAGGGGAGGATTGAGAGAGAGAGAGAGGTGAAGGGGGAAGGGAGAATTATGGGCAGGGAGAGGTAGGGGAGGAAGGACAGGCCACATCATTTGCCTTAATGATCTGGAAGGAGGGAGGGAGGGAGAGAAGAGAGGGGAGGGAAGGATGGAGTCAAGGAAAGAGGAGTTGGTGGAGGGAAGAAAAGGCATGGTAGAGGGAAGGGAAAGGAGTTGAAAAT
>JAWQEG010004895.1:7500-23932 GCA_033782935.1 Petrolisthes cinctipes
ATTGGTATAGTGAAACCAGTACAGCTGGTTGCTATAGAATAGGCCCCTTCACAAGCCCAGGCCCCGTGTAGGCATAATCTGGGTTGGAAGGGTCAATTCCGTGACGTTCATCAGAAGTAAATAAAATTCAAATCTGGCGCTGTACTGATAGTGGAGCCACCTGGAGGTGGTGAGGTGAGGTATTAAGCCCCTCCTCCGCTGAATACCGCTCGTCCACTCTGTCGCGGAACACACGCCTGTCAACATCTACGCTCCTCGCTGCTACGCTATGGTATTGTGTCGCGTGTTCCTGCTAATTTTTCTTTTGTGTTCTAGTGGCTGGCCTGCTTTGCAGATGTATATTGTGTGTTTTCTAGGAGGGTTTTTAGGTGTTTATGGGGGTTTTTTCTTCGTTAGGACTTAGTTCTTTCCTTAAGCGAAGGGGGCTTTTCAGCCCCTGTTTTCGGAGTTTTTCTCCGTCTGTCCCCTATTTCACTGTCCCTCCTGCCACTAGTACATTCTTCATGTGTATTTTATCGGGGTTTTCTGGGGTTTTTAGCGAGGTTAGTGGGTGCCACGTGGGACTTCCCCACCCCACGTGGTGACCACATGGGGTCTTTGCAGCCCTTCCTCTTACCTCCCCCGATTATTATGTGTCCCCTCTCGGTAAGGGGGAGGGAGAATTGTGCCCTGGTTCTCTCTTCCTCTCCCGAGCGGGGGTTTTTTATTTTATTTTGGGTTTTTTTCCATTATTTCAGCCTGGAGTGTTTCTTCTCAGGCTATCGGGTCCCCTCCTACCCCTCCTTCTGGTTCATCGGTCCGGGGGGGCCCCCTTTTTTACCCGCTCCATGTGGCGGACGATTATGGTTTTACGGGGTTTTTTTCCCTGGGCGGCTGCACGAGTGTGGGGGATTGTGTTCTGGTCCCCAGGTTCAGCGGGCGTGTCCCGCGCTTCTTTCCTTCGGGGAGGATGGGTTTGTGTTCCAGTGTTTGCACGTGTTAACCCATGTTTGTGTATTCTTTTCTCCCCCAGCCTACTCGTGCCCTTTGTGCTGCCTCAGGATGTACCGTGCGGGTCTCGCCTGACGGACACCTGCACTGTTCTCCTCACGCACCCTGCTTCACTCCCTTGGGTTACGACCCTTTGGCGTGTGGTGTGTGCCGCCCCTGGGCTGAGTTGTGTCGGGTTACCTCCCCTTCTGCCCGCTCCAAGCTCCCTGCCCTTGCTTCTCTTCGTATGGCGTGGACGAGGGCTAGGAGAATGGCCCACAAACGAGACGGTTCTTCTTTGGCGTGGGTGGACCCGATTTTGGGAACGGACCTGGGTTTATTCAGGACCCGTTACCCTTCTTCCTGTCTCTCGGAGTCTCAGGGGCTAGAACCTCCTGAGGCCCGAGAGATTGAGCCTGCTTCCCTAGACGGTACTACGACTCCTTCTCGGGGCTTTTCCCCCCGGGAAGCGAGCGAGTCTGTCGCGCTGGTTCCCCCGACTGCCTCACCGGTACAAGGGCCCAGCAGGGAACCCCCAGCTTCGCCTCCTGCTAGAGCTGGCTCCTCAGGCCTCTCTAGAGGACGCAAGCGTTCGGCTAAAAGGTCCCGCCACTCCAGGAAGTCCCGTGCTCGTCGCCGTTCTCCTTCCTCCTCGTCTTCGTCGTCCTCTTCCTCTTCTTCGTCGTCGGGGAGCTCTCCTTCGCCCGCCCGCAATTCCCGCAGGGGTAAGCGGGGGGGGGACAGCCCCTCGTCGAGGAAGATAGTTAAGATCTTCCACACCCTTATTCCTCACGCTTTTCCTGGGGCTTCCGTCGCGCAACCTCAGGCTGTCGCTACGGAACCCGCTCCTGTTCCCCCGCCTCCCGCTGCTGCTCCCGTCGAGGGCTCGAGTCCTCCCGGGGATGTGGGAGTCCTTTTCGTGCCTCCCGTTTCCCCAGGGCTCGAGTCTCCGTCGGGGGACGTAGCTGAGGAGTTGGTTACCTCCGCACCCCCGTCCCCGTCACCCCCTCCTTCAGGAGACGGATACCTTCCCTACTCTTGGTCTCTCCTCCCTCCTGCTTGGACCCACTCTTCGGAGGAGGGCAGACTGGTGGCCTGGTCTCCGGACACAGCTCAACCAGACGTGTGGATCCGGAGGGATGACGTCGTGGTGAAGTGGGGGGCGGATGAGAAGGGCGAGGCTATTCCCTTCTACAAGGTCCGTCCTATCTCAGCGCCCTTACCCACTTCAGCTAGGGTGTCCTCTGCGGCTACCCTGGACGCGATGGGTTTCCTGGTGGAGTACAGCCAGCTACACTTGTCCGGGGATTGGAGGATTGACCGCTCACACGGTAACACGGCTCTCCTCCTTTCCCCGGACGCGTACTTCCCGGGGGATAAGAGTGAAGGGGACCTGGATATTCCAGCCCTTCTCCTTAAGTCCCTGGACCACCAGAGGAACAACGCGCCCAGGAAGCCCCCTCCTCCGTCTTTCCCCGTCATCCTCCCTCATTCCCGGGCTCCCCCGGGCTTGAGGGAGTGCCTGTGGAAGACGGAGAAGGAGCCCCCGGCCCCCTATCAGCTGAAGGAGCCCGATGGTAAGTTGAGGCAGGCGGAGTCTGCTACCCGTCTGGAGCTGGCCCACACCATCTCCACGGGAGCAGCCGCCTCTTTGATTAGGGACTGCCTCAACGCCCTAACAAACTCCTACCACGAGATGTCGGGTGTACAGCTAGCGTGAGTACCTTTCTCGTGTATCATGTTTGTAGGGATGCTGGGTAAAGGGTCTCCCTGTTACTCCCGGGTACTTATCCCCGGGTTCGCTCGGTTCTTTCTTTGTTTACCCCTTACAGTGACACCCTCTCTTCCATGGCCACCGTGATGGAGGGCGTGGCGGCAATGGCTACCCACTTCATGCGGGAGGAGGCGAAGGCGTTCGCCGAGGCGAGACTGGCAACCCGCCAAGCGGCAGCTAAATCTGCGCCAGAAATGGCACAGAGGGGAGTGGTACGAGCTGTCCCCTTGCCCCCCGCCCTCTTTGACCAACCGGCGACAGACACGATCTTCGCCTCCCTCCCAACGGTAATTAATTTACCAAAGCCTTCCACCTCCAAGTAAGTACCTCTCGTGTTCGTCTTACCCGAGTTGTCACGGGGTGAAATGAAAGGATTTTCGGGTCTACTTTGGGTCCTAATCATTCTGTTTGTCCGTAGGCCACGTGCCCCACAGCCAGCCAGACCAGCCTACCAGCCCCGGAGGCCCTCCCAGCCCTCCAGGCTACCGAGGCCCTCCTATCCCACTCCCCCGAGAGCACACAACAGGCCCTCCCAGAGGGGCCAGCAGCCCTTTCGAGGAAGGGGACAGGTCTCCAAGCCCTTCTCAAAGCCCAAGTCATCCTTCAACCACCCCTCCCAGAAGGACCGCGCCACTTGAGGGTCCCACTCTGGGCTGCCTCACAGGGTGGTCAGCAGCCTGGCCCACCCACGGCTGGGCAGCAAGGATAATTCGCCAGGGCCTGTCATGGCCCTGGATTACTGTTCCGGTGAGTAACTGTCATCCTTACTGTCTGACATATGAATTATGCCTAATCCCGTCCTTGGGCTACCGTTAGGTCAAAATCAGATTTTCCCTTGCGGTCAAAATCTCTGCCTCTCCTGTCATTCTCCCCCCAACCACCCCGGGTCCCTCGGGCCCCGGGGGATTAGGATTAACGGTACTCTCACTGACACCTGTCTTCTCCCGTTACAGCCACTACGTCTACCTCCTGCCTCAACCAAAGTGTCACTTTCGGTCGTCCCGCATGTGCGGGAAATGCGGGAAAAAGGGGTAGTGGAGCGGGCGACGGGAAGGGTCTTTCTTTCTCGTTTATTCACGGTCCCCAAAAAGGATCAGGGAAAAACGAGATTGGTGATGGACCTGAGCAGGCTAAACAAATTCGTGAAAACATTACATTTCAGGATGGTTTCGGTTGCTCAGGTCCGCACAGTTCTGAGGAAGGGAGACTGGTTAGCATCCCTGGATCTCAAGGATGCTTACTGGCACGTCCCGATCCACCCCAGGTTTCGCCGCTTTCTGGCCTTCCAGGTGGGGACCGAGACGTTCCAGTTTACCAGGCTCCCTTTCGGTCTTTCTCTAGCTCCGCGAGTCTTCACAAAACTCGTGAGGGTGGTGGCATCCCGTCTGGCAGAGGCGGGTGTCCCCACCCTCATGTACCTGGACGATTGGTTGCTTCACGCCCCTTCCAAGGAGCAGGTAGCAAACAACGTCCGGGTAGCGAGGGGAGTGCTAGAGGAAATGGGGTTTCTGTTGAACATCCCCAAGTCCTCTCTCACCCCCACTCGCAAGCTGTGTTGGCTAGGAATAGAGTGGGACTCTCTTTCGGCCACCCTCTCTCTCGCTCCAGACAACGCCCGCCGGACCCTCCGCCACGTCCGCCGGGCGCATTTTTCCCGTACTTTCTCTCGCCGCCAGTGGGAATCATTGCTCGGGTCCCTAAATTTCGCGGCCCCTGCAATGCCCCTGGGACGACTGAAACACAGGAGGCTGACGCGGGAGGTAAACCTCCACCTGTCCCCCACACACAGGGACCTTCCCAGGCAAGTGTCCCCCTCTCTCCACCGCCTCCTTCGCCCCTGGCTACGTCCCGGTGCCCTGCGTCAGCGGGTCCCCTGGGTGTTCCCTCCCCCGGGGATTACGGTGGCGACAGACGCATCGGACGTAGGCTGGGGATACCAGTCTTGCCTGGGACATCAACGGTGCGGGGGATGGAAGGAAGGGGAAAGGCTACTGCACATCAACGCCCGGGAGTTGATGGTAGCGAAGGAATGGCTCAACAGACACCCTCAGTTTGCCAGGATAGGCGTCCGCTTCGATATGGACAACGTTGCGGCCGTGCAGTGCCTACAGAAACAGGGCACCGTACGGTCGGAAATTCTCCTGTCCCTGTCAGAACAGATTTTCGCAATAGCGGCCAAGAGGGACATTCACCTCTCGGCCCGCTACGTGCCAGGGCGGGAGAACGATTGGGCGGACGCCCTATCCAGGTTCAGGGGGACGTCAGTCGAGTGGCAACTGCGTCCCCTTGTGTTCGAGTCTCTCTGCCTTCGCTACGGGACACCGGAGGTGGACCTATTCGCCTCCCCATCCACGGCCCTACTCCCTCTGTTCCTGACTTTCTCATCCAGAACAGAGGCGGGAGGCCCGGACGCCTTCACGGAGGACTGGAACAGGTGGGGTCATCTCTACCTCTTCCCACCCCCAGCCACTTCAGTCCTCCTGAAGGCGATCCTCAAGCTGCGCACTTTCAGGGGGAGGGTTCTCCTCATAGCCCCCCGCTGGCCAGCACAGCCGTGGTTCGGAGAGTTGTCCCGGTGGTGCCCGCATCCCCTTCAGTTGGGATCGGCGTGCCTCTCCAGCACCCTGTCTGCACCACTCCAAGCGTCACTGAAACTACACGCTTGGAGTTTCTACGGGGAGTCCTCAGCAAAAGGTTCACTAAGGAGACAGTGGACAAGATGTTGAGGGCTCATCGTCAGTCTTCGGTGCGACAATACGAATCGTGCTGGAAAAGATTCCAGGACTTCTTGCGAAGACACCCCTCCAGGGTCATCTCGGAGGACACAGTCCTGGAATTCCTCACGTGGCTCGCCGATTCCACCAACAGGGCCCCGGCGACGGTGCTTGCGCATCACGCAGCCCTGTCTGATCCCCTCCTCCTGGGTTTTAACATTAAGGTTTCGGAGAGGCCTCTCTCTCTCCTGAGGATGGGGATTCGGGCGGGGACCGCACCTCACCGGGCCCAGGCACCCTCCTGGTCCCTTCATCGTGTCCTTTCCTACCTGACCTTCGAGGGGGTCCCTCTGGAGGTTTGTCACCTCCTCCAGAAAGCTCTCTTCCTGCTCGCCTTAGCTACAGGTTACAGGGCTTCTCAGTTGGCAGCCCTGACCCGTCACACAGCCTTTTCTTCAGTAACCCCTAACCTTACTTCCTTAACCATTTCCCCCTCCCCTGCTTTTCTAGCTAAGAACGAGCAGGCTGACGACAGAATTGGCCCTCTCGCAGTACCCTCGTTCCTGAGGGATGGAAATTTCCACCCCCTCTGCCCAGTCCACGCCTTTGTTGCATACGTGGAGGCGACGAGAGGGGCTTCTCCGGACCACCTCTTCTACAACTCTAGGTCCGGTAACCCTCTCTTCCCTAGGTCAATCGCTCGCCTTCTCTGCCGAGTGATAGAGAACGGGGATCCCGGACACGCCCCGAGGGCTCACAGCGTTAGGGGCGTGGCCGCCTCCCTCGCCTTCCTCAGGACTCACTCGGTGGAGAGGGTCAGGGATTTAGGGGGCTGGGCGTCCACTTCTTCCTTCAGGACGAGGTACCTGTTCCACTCGCTCTCCCCTACCCCCTGTGTGGCTATGGGTACTCCACCTCCTATTCCCCAGGGTCCCCGCGGGAGACACATGGGGGGGAGGGGCCGCCCGAAGAGAAAAGGTCGGGTGATTTAAGTCCCGTCACATCATCCCAGACCTCATCCACATCTTGTACAGCTTCATACTCATCCCCATTCTTCACGTGTACATATGGTGAAAGAGAATCTATAATAAATTACATTGTTACGGAATTCTTGTGTATTCATTTTCCAAACAATTATTAACTAAGATGAGTGACAGGAGATATTATTACACAGGATATCTGGATCCTAGTGTCCTCCTTCATCCCCTCGGGATTACATTACCTGAGCGAGGGCCATAGCCCTAACTCAGAAGACTTGAATAAGGGGGGGGGGGGGGGGATGGGGGGGGGGAGGAAAAGGGGGGGGGGGAGTATCCATGGGAACCTCCCCCCTCCTCTCCTAGACCCGAACCCTCGAGTCTACCTATAAAGACTTTATGTGTAACAATTCTGGTCTATAACAGAATGGTCTACGGTTATATGGTATACGCTACTTCTCCCCTACCACGGCGTTTCACCTAGCCAGTGTCGGGAGGGGCGTTAGCTGCTGCCTCACCGGGCTCGGTTACCTTTCCTGCCCTCCGCTCTCAACCACTCTTAACTAGCACGTGATTGCCTCCACCTCACCTCCCACCTACCGCATCGCATGCTTAGCAACCAGCTGTACTGGTTTCACTATACCAATAATAGTGCATTTGTCGCGGCTTCTAGCCGCTTAAATTGTATTTATTGGTTTGTGAAACCAGTACAGCTTCTACTGTCCCACCCACCTCCCGATGCGGCAGACACTCACTTCTTTCTCATTGGAGTGGACGAGCGGTATTCAGCGGAGGAGGGGCTTAATACCTCACCTCACCACCTCCAGGTGGCTCCACTATCAGTACAGCGCCAGATTTGAATTTTATTTACTTCTGATGAACGTCACGGAATTGACCCTTCCAACCCAGATTATGCCTACACGGGGCCTGGGCTTGTGAAGGGGCCTATTCTATAGCAACCAGCTGTACTGGTTTCACAAACCAATAAATACAATTTAAGCGGCTAGAAGCCGCGACAAATGCACTATTTTATCCGGTAGGTAAGGTAGTTGTTAGTGCTTATAATAGGTTACAAGAAGACACGCGAAATCGGTCCAACTAAGTGTCGTTTGCAAGAACATAAGTGGTGTTGACGAAACCCGTGGTGATGGTACGATGACTCCCTAGACACAATACAGGGTTATCGTACCGGTACTGGGCCACCCATCGTCAACACCACGGTATTAATGCATACGGCCCTAAGATCTTGCAAAGAACACTACCTCTACTAACCCATAGCTACTTTGTTATTTAATATAATGTCTTTACTAACACCAACCAACCATTATACCCCGGGAAGCCATGTTCGAAGCTAAGTTCCTAAGGTTATAATTCATGTTTTCATACTGGGAAATTACAGTTATAGGAGTCTTGCAATTACACACCCACGTCACAAAACACAGCATCTAATAAGTTCTAGGTTTATCTTAGGAGTATAAAGGTTAATCCCATATTTTGAACATTATCTCTGGGTTATAAGGAGAAGGGAGGGGGGGAGGGTGTTACTGCCACGTATAAAAACATCTTTCCAGAATCGACCCCTTAATGATAACGAAGATAAACAAAGTCATCTGTTCATTCACATCATCATCACTCATCAAGCCCATTGTCCAGCCACTTGGGTACCCATCACCATCAAAAGAGTAGTCTCATCATCGTCATCGTCATCATCATCATCATCATCGTCATCACCATCAGACATCAATCACTGTCGCCTTTGTTCCATTCTAAGGTGGTCGGGGTCGGTAGCCTTTATTTCACACACTCCTTCACACGCTGTCAGAAAATCAGAGGCCACCGATTCCTTCAACCTGTGCCAATATGTAGGTTTCATCAGAGTTTGTTGGTACGGATGGATGCTGTGTTTTGAGGCATGGTTCGTAGTTTTCTAATGCCCCTTACTAACACTTAACTTTTCCCTGATCTCGTGGTTTTAGTGACTTTTCTGGTTTCCCCTCCTTCCTCATTCTGTCCCTCTCTATGTCAGACTTTAATTGTTTCTTTCTCTGTTATCCATTCCTAATTTTTTCATTTGTGTCTCGTTTTTGCTTGTTCTTTTCTGATTCTTCTCGTTCTGTTCTTTGTACCATTAGTATTATTAGTTTTATTTTCCTACACCTGTTTCCAATTCCTTTCCTTCCTATTTGTTAACTTGTCCTCGTTTTCATTCTCCTATTTCATCCCTTCTCCTGCCTCTATTCTAGTCCTTCCCCTAGTGCATTTTTCCTCTCGTCTTCCTCCTCCTCTTTCTCCTCCTTCTCTTTCTCTTCTGATCCTCTCTCAGCCCCTGCTCCACCTTTTTCTCTACCTCTTCCTCCTCTTACATTCACGTCTACTCTACACTCTCTCTCTCTCTCTCTCTCTCTCTCTCTCTCTCTCTCTGCTTCATATCAGTCACCAAGGAATCTTCACTTTCCTTTTCTCTTCGTATTAACAGAAGCAAGAGGCTGTCGGCGAAATCGATGCTACAAATTCCTCCAAACTATGCCACGAAACAGACTATAATACGCTGAGGAGCCTATGGTCAGTTGCTAGGTATAGTTTTGGAGGAATCGGTAGCCTCCAGTTCACCCACACCTTCCACACATATTAATTCCTTCTCCTTCCTTCTTCATCTCTTGCTTTATGTCTCAAGTGGACCAAACATTTCTCACTCATTCTGTCTTTCTGTCTGTCTGTCTCTGTCTTTTTGTCTGCTGTCTGCCTGTTTTCCTGTCACACACACACACACATACACACACATTTCCTTCAGTACTGCTTGCAAAATCTTTCCTTTCCCTAGGCTCGCTTTCCACATGAGTAAAAATATATATAAAGGTTCAAAAATATAAAAATTCCAAATCAGCATAATGAAACCTCGGCCATCCAAGAAAAAAAAAAAAAAAAAAAAAAAAATATATATATATATATATATATATATATATATATATATATATATATATATATATATATATATATATATATATATATATATATATATATATATATATATATATATATATATATATATATATATATATATATATATCCTTCCACTTTCTTTCGTTTACACTTCCGTAAAATATAAATGTCTTAATCTCATTTCCCAAACGTAAAAGGTTAATCTATACATTCCTTTGTATCTGCCTGTTTGTTTGTTTTCAGACATATACTCTTTCATTCTTTCCATCTGTGTTTTTTCTCTTTCACAGATGAAAAGCATACACACATCTTTTTCTTCTGTCTCGTTCACATACCTTTTCACTCTCTCTCTTCTTCCGTCGAACTGGGAGCATGACCCAACTCTCTCTCTCTCTTTTACAGATAGAGATCGTACACACATAATTATATGAATACCCTCTCACTCAGGTATTTTCTAACTTTCATTAACTCTTTCTTTCTCTCTATCTCCCTCCATCAGACAAGGGGCATGATCCAATTCTTTTTCTCTTTTACAGATAGGGAACGCATACATTTATTCACATACCCTTTCACTCAGGTACTTTCTAACTTTCATTAACTCTATCTGTGTGTGTCTCCCTCCGTCAGATGGTGAGCGTGGCCCAGACCCTCATCTTCTCGTGGGTGTTGCTGGAGACGTATCAGTCCTTCCCTTCCTTCATGAGCACCACCGGCAACTCCTCCAGCACCGACCCTCAGTCCTCCTCTTCCAGTTACTCCTTCTCCTCCCCTGTGTGTCCCATCGGTTTCCTCCCCGTTACGCAGAAGTCCTCCAGGGTTGGCATGCGTAAGGGGGGCGGGAGGGGGAGACGGGAGGAGGGGCGCGACGATGCACACGACAGGGGAGGTGCTGGTGGTGTTGGTGTTGGTACAGAGCGTAACGTTTCAGTGACACACACGGCCAACATAAGTACCGTCGCCAGTGGGAATGTCAGTGCTCCCTCAGCCACGTCGCCAATGACGCTGGAGTTGAGACTGGCGGATGACGACAGTGTAATGGCGTCGTCAGTGCCACCGGCGTCACCTTCACCGTCACAGGTGTCGATGGCCGCGCTAATAGACGAAGCAGCAGAGGTCCCTTCGCCATCCTCGCCCGTGTTGGTGTCGACGCCGCCGCCTATGTCACCATCGGTGTCGGGAACCACGGACGCTGGCAATACCAGCCTGGAGGAGGAGCCGACGGGCGGGAACACAACCACAACAGACAACAATGTCACCAGGATTGTCAGTCGAGTCTCATGTACTGGACCAGGTGTGTGTGGGGGGGGGGGGAGTGGGAGTCACCAGCATAATTAAAGTCATTGATAATGATGATAATGATGGTGGTGGTAGTGATAATTACACTAATGATCACAATGGCAATGATAAATGATTATATGAGGATAATAATGATGTGACGGCACCGATGATGATGATGATAACTATGATAGTGATGACAACGATGATGATGATAATGGTGATGATGGCATTGATAAAAACATTATAATAGCCATAACATCATTTTTCATGGCAATCACTATCATCATCATTACCATCATCTCTTTGATATTATTATTATCATTATTATTATTATTATCATTGTTATTATTATTATCCATTAAGCAATACATTTATATATCTGCCTATTCATCTATCTCTCAACACACCTACCAGTACCAGTCACCCTGTACTTATCCCCATCCAATCTTTCTACAGGTCAAGGAGTCCTATGGAGCCTGGTCATTTTCTCGGCCATCTACTCGTTCGTGGGGGTCTGCTGATTGTGGCTGTGTTGTCGGTACGTGGGTCAAGTTTGTTCCCAGTACCTTACCCCATGGAGCATTACCTCACCACACTCTTTCCTAACTTGTTGCTTTATTACTCTAATCTTTTTCTGTGTTGTGGTGCCATGTCCTACCCTGACCTATACAGTAGCTTATTCTGCACTGATCTGGACTATAATATACCCCAATAACACTATCCCCTTGTCACCATCCCCGTCCTTACTCTTACTATACCACCTCTACCGGCACCCTCAAAATTATCACCCTTACTATTCCTTCCTGTATCCAGCCAGAAAATACGTACCGTACCCTCTGACACGTTATCTATTTTCCTGTCTACCACCCACTACTCCTGACATAATATTATTTCATGGTATATATAATGTTTCTGGACATGAGACGTACGGTATCAATAGCAGGACCTCCAGTCATCTATACCTGTTCCCTTTTGACGCTACCAGACTTAGGAGATGTACAAGTATCATCTCGACACACTATTAGAGAGGAAGGGGTGCACGGTGTTGATGCACAATGCCGGGAGATCACAGAAGGCAATAGAAATAAACACCCACATGGAACCCCAAAGAAAGTATATAGGTAAACAGAGGGATTTACAACACATTACTACAACATAATACTACCTCTGCTTGGACCATCCTCAGAGCCAACACGTTACGTTTCTCTTTATACATTCTTGTGTTATGTGAGTGCTCTTCATACCAGATATTAACAAAGTTTTGTGTAAGGGTTTTTTTTTTTTTTTTTTTTTTTTTTACCTTGTTTGATCATTTCAGTCTCCTGGAGTTTATAATTTGACTTACTAACACTGAAAATTAATTCCTTTCGTTCGTTCAGTCCCTGGGAAATGACCACACGTTAGTACCTTGAGAGTTGAACGTGAGAGTATTAATTTTATTCTGGCTGTGTGTTATAACGCCCACAACCTCGACCTGCAGGACATGAGCGGCGCCTCTGAGTTATAAAGTCAGCAAATGGGAGTATATTTTTAATACGTAAATTAAAAGCACTGATTGTACAGGAACTGGGTGCCGAGGAATTGAAGCCTACTAGTAGTAATGTTAAGAAATGAGCTTCGTTGGTTGTTGTATATAAAAAACTGGGTTTCATCTCCGCAAACTGTAAGTAAATATATATATATATATATATATATATATATATATATATATTATATATATATATATATATAATATATATATATATATATATATATATATATATATATATATATATATATATATATATATATATTATATATATACGAGTAAATAGTGGAAAAAACAGACTAATCAACACACTCAGGATAATAATAATAAAATAACAACAACGACAAAAAACAACAACAACAACAACAACAGTAATAACAACAATAATAATAATAATGATAATAATAATAATAATAATAATAATAACAATAACAATAGCAATAATAATAATAATAATAATAATAATAATAATAATAATAATATTAATGACATTTATGAAAATAGTTATTTTACCTATCATTATTATCTATATTATAATTTCATAATCATAATTGTGTAGCGAAGGCCAGGTTATCACATAATTAACATGTCTCGTTGTGTGATTAATTAATGCAAACAAACTCATTAATTATTAACTTGCTCAATTATTTACGTCCTAATGAGCTGTAAACTGAAGCACCCTGACGATGTAATTGGTCAGTCTGGCTGCAAAATCTCAAACAAAACACATATAAATTTATCCCTTACACACACAACCAAGATTTTTTTTTCTCTTACACACAGAACGACGATTTTTTTCCTTTGTACACACAACGACGAATTTCTTTTTCCCTTACACGCACAACCAAGATTTTTTTTTTTTTTTTTTTTTGCTCTCTTACACACAACGACGATTTTTTTTCTCTCTCTCTTACACACACAACGACGATTTTTCTTCAACCGACTAGCCCCGAACATGTCAGTTTTTTTTAATAGATAGAAACTGACATAGGGTCTTACATACAAAGCGAGAATTACAGTCAATTAAAACTCATCTATATAACAAGAAAGCTACCGTCATGCAAAGTGATGGTACTGTAAGATTTTGTAAGACACATCGTTTGTTTGCTTACCGAATCCTCTTATGTCGTGTACAGCCACAATCAAATATCCACCGACACTTTCCTTCCATCGTAGTAAATAAATATCTTGGTAATAAGAACAACGCATGTATGATTTTGCAGCACCTCATAATAATAAAAAATTGAGGGGGTTGAGTTTGTAGCAGGCAACCTTTATGTATATGATTGAACATATTCAAGGTTGACTATAAAATATAGTCACATGATCAGATTCCAGGTTAGCTTCCAGGTTAGCTATAAAACTCTATATGCAATGTAAAACCTGAAGAAATAGACAGACAAGACAGACTATATGACAGACTACAGACTAGACTAGGCCAACACAAACCTTGTTTGCCATTCACCCTAAGTGAAGATAACCAACATCTTCACTACATCGTAACAACCGTTACATTGGTGACCCCGGGGTGACCATGGCAAATAACGACGAGAATGTAGCCTCAGTGGCCTTCAAAGCCCCTACATTCTGCACTCACAACCCTGCCATGTGGTTCTCATTACTAGAGTGCAACTTCGAAACAAGTGGCAGCAAACCTAGTCTCACAAACCTTAGCCCACACAACTGCCCTCCTGCCACTGGAGCTGAATTAAGCATGGTACCAGCACAGGCATGCCACAAGTCATTGCCAAAGAATCCTCGGTACCCTCTCTTCCATCAACTGCATAACCTCTCTCACCCTGGAATACAAGCTTCACAAGAAATGACACATTCAAGATTCATTTGGTCGGATATCAACAAAGACATCGGGAGTTGGACTCACACCTGTGTCAAGTGCCAGGCTGCGCAAGCACGCGCAAGCAAATTTGGGCGCCGATTTTTTGACAAACTTCGACCCTGTTGTCGACATCAAAAATCGTAAGCCCAGGGGTCATTGACTTCCATTGGCACAGCAGCCACATGCGCACACACTCGCGCACACACGCCTGCAGACACTCACGCATGCACGCGCACACACGCCTGCGGACACACATGCACGCGCGCGCACACACGCCTGCGGACACACACGCACGCGCGCGCAAACACGCCTGCGGACACACACGCACGCATGCGCACACACTCGCGCACACACGCGCACACACTCGCGCACACTCGCGTACACACGCGCACGCACTCGCGCACACAAGCCATTCTGAGCACCGATTTTTTGACAAGCTTCGACCTTGTTGTCGACATTAAAAATCGTAAACCCAGGGACTCATTGAGTTCGATTTAATTGGCACTGCAGCAACACGCACGCGCACATGCACCAGCTTTCCTGCTACACACCATTCTACGACCTCGACCACTACAACAACAACAACTACACCTACAACCCCACGCTACTGATACGTTCTACAACTTCTCCACAATGCAAGCGGACGCCATAAGAAGACTGTATCGTTCCTCCTTCCTCGTCACTAAGGGGGGGAGTATTGTAGCAGGCAACCTTTATGTATATGATTGAACATATTCAAGGTTGACTATAAAATATAGTCACATGATCAGATTCCAGGTTAGCTTCCAGGTTAGCTATAAAACTCTATATGCAATGTAAAACCTGAAGAAATAAACAGACTAGACAGACTAGACAGACTACAGACTAGACTAGGCCAACACAAACCTTGTTTGCCATTCACCCTAAGTGAAGATAACAAACATCTTCACTACACAGTAACAACCGTTACAAGTTGACATAAGGTGTCGATGTATGATTATATTCTGATATGATACTGATTGATTTGCACGATGTAAGAAGGAAAATGTTGGTGGTTATTTGATTGTGGCTGTACGTATCTGTCTATATACCTGCGTATTTCCTATATAAATGCATGTATGTAAATAAACACGGTCTCCCTATCTAATTAATATATATTATACCATCTATCTTCTGTACCTGCCGTCTGCTCCCTATATATAACAGTCTATCAATGAGCGGTAAAAGAACTCTGGGCTTCACAAAAAATACAGGCTCTCTTTCCCTTCCAACATTACTTTTATATTGGATCAAATGGTGAGGGATGGATAGCGATGAGGGCTTCAGATAACGCAGAGAGAGAGAGAGAGAGAGAGAGAGAGAGAGAGAGAGAGAGAGAGAGAGTATTCTACCGCAGATACTTACATTGATTGGCAGACAAATTAAAGATAGATAAATAGATTAGTATATAGATAGAGATCATTGATGAATAGATGCAGAGAGAAAGATGAAATGATTGATCGATTACTGATTCAGACAGAATAATAGACAGACAGAAGGATTAGAGACCGACAGAAAGAAACAGACAGGTATACTGAATTAACTGACAGGCAAACAGACAGAGAAACAGACAAACTAACTGATAGACAGACAAACAGACAGACTCCAAGACGGGCAGACAGACAACGAGATAACTGAATAGGTACAAAGAGAAACACAAGATGGCTGAGAGATAAGAATGAGAGATGGAGGTAAAAGCAGAGAGACTGAGAAAGAGGGAGTGCTAGAAAAATATAAACACAGGGAAAGAGAACGTGTGCGATGCGACAGGGGAAATGTATGTGCTAGGAAATAAGATCGTGGAAGTGAGAGGTGAGAGGGAGGGTGAAGAGTAGTGGAAAGGGAAGAGGAAGAGGAGGAGGAGGAGGTGTTGGGGGAAGAGAGGGGAGGAGGAGGAGGGGTTGGGGGAAGAGAGGAGGAGGAAAGGAGAAGGTGGGTGTTAGGAGAGGAATTAAAGAAGAGTGTGGAGGGGAGGAAGTGTAAGGGAAGAGAGAGGAAGGAAGAGTGTGGAGAGGTAGGAGGTGTAAGGGAAGAGAGAGGAAGGAGGTGGAAGAGAGGTAGCCAGGAGGGGAGGAGGATTATATATACGAGGAGGTAACGTTGTGGAGGAAAAACGTAAGCAGAGCACTGAGAGGAAGGAAAGGGGAAGGAAGGAAGAGGAGGAAAAGGGAAGGAGGGAAGAGGAGGAAAAGGGAAGGAGGGAAGAGGAGAAAGTTGGGAGGAAAAAGGAAAGGAAAGGAAGGGGTAGGTTAACTAATAAAGAGAGAGAGAGAGAGAGAGAGAGAGAGAGAGAGAGAGAGAGAGAGAGAGAGAGAGAGAGAGAGAGAGAGAGGGGTAAGGTCACATGGGGAATAGTGCACTGAATATTGTAGTGAAGAGTACGTTATTATATCCTCC
>JAWQEG010004896.1:0-15000 GCA_033782935.1 Petrolisthes cinctipes
AGGATGCGACGACACACGAGGAGAATTTCTTGAAGCTGGAGATGACCATAAACAACACACGACAGACACCTTCACCGTTCTGTTTAACCTATTGTGGGAAATCAGAAGGCTACTGATTCCTCCAAACTATTCCAAGCAACAGAACACCATTATTTTTGTTCATATGGTCCTGTTTCCTGGCATACTTTGGAGGAATTAAGGCTCTCCAATGTAACGAAAGTGAAGTACCCCATTAATGTTGTGGTTGTAGGCTACTTACGTTTTTCCTGCACCTCTAGTTTCCTGCCATCATATATTTTCATTCTCTCTCCACCCGTGACTGGATTAATGGATGGAATGGCTGGTGCTTACCTGGAATAGAAAGAAACAGGTTTTAATTATACGATGCACAGAAAAAGAAATGTTTAAAAAATAATTAAATAAAGATATGTAGGTGATCTAGTGTGCTGACTAAAAAGTTTTGGAACATTTATTATTTCTTCCTGGGTGCCACGTAAGGAGGTTAATAATGGTGTGGCCAAATAGGAGGGTTACTGATTCCTCCAAACTATACAACAAAACTGATCCCCAGACTCGTATACTGAGGTAATTTGTTCTCCAATTCCTTCAACTAGACCAAAAAAGAAAAATAAGATCCCTTTGCTCTTGCATTGGGGCAGACCGTATCCGGATATAGTATGAAGGAATCAGTGGCACTCTAAATCGCCAACAAGAGATTATTACCTTCTTAAGGGGAGAGTATACTTTTGGTACATTGGAGTGTCGTGATTCCTCCAAAGTATGCCAGGAAACAGAACCAGATTAGCAAAAATACTGGTGGACTGTTGCTTGAAATAATTTGGAGGAATCATTTGCTCCAGATTTACCAACATTGTATTACCTCCTTAAGCCTCGCCCACCAACTAGCTAGATCCCTGCCTGCCTGCCTGCTTCTCCCTCATCTATCAGTCCGCCTACAAGGGACCAATGGCTCGCTGTGCAGGATTTACTGTCTCCTATTTCCCTGTTTATCTACGTCCACCTTTCACCTTAATCTTAACACATTTTCATTTGCCACCCGGAGAGCCCGCCTAAGACTATCTTATTACTGGAAGGCTGTCACGAGTAGGAAGTGAAAGGCACGAGGAGGGAAGGAGCAAATGTCATCCGTTCAGCGTGGGACCGACTTCATCCTACTCCTTCTTCTCCTCCTCCTCCTCCTCCTCCTCCTCCTCCTCCTCCTCCTCCTCCTCCTTCTCCTCCTCTTCCTCCTCCTCCTTCTCCTCATTTGGCGACCCAGACTCTCCCACTGGTTAAGGACCCTGTGATTGTTTATGAGACTTGGTGGCTTCTGATTCCTCTTGACTATGCCACGAAACAAGCTCCTTCAATATAGATGGTGTTTCGTGGCAATGTTTGAAGGACTCACTCACTCACCTTCAATTTTCTTACTACATTAAAGACGCAAGGATGAGGCCACTTTACACACACACACACACACACACACACACACACACACACACACACACACACACACACACACACTTTACACACACACACACACACACTTTACACACACACACACACACACACACACACACTTTACACACACACACACACACACACACACACACACATTACACACACACACACACACACGCTGTATCACCTCACATTTTACCACGTTGTCACACCTCACATCCTGTTTACTCTCACAAAGCAACACCCCACAGCGTACGTACCTCAACTTACACCCCGCCAGACATTACACACCATCACACCACCATTATATTCCCCTCCTCTGTGTGTTCTGAGTGACTTGTGTCGAGGGTACAGGGAAACCAGGCTGGCAGGACATAGTATAAAAACCCATCAGAACAATTACCATGATATAAAGTTGTAAAATGCTAAATGAACGCGTTATTCATTTCACCGACGAACCTATTTGTAATTGTCTGCCTTCCACTGCGAATTTGATCTCCCCATTATGAAGGTTGTCAGCTTAGGTCGGAATTAATGGCAAGAGTTGTAGAGAGAGGCGGTGTGTGTGTGTGTGTGTGTGTGTGTGTGTGTGTGTGTGTGTGTGTGTGTGTGTGTGTGTGTGTGTGTGTGTGTGTGTGTGTGTGTGTGTGTGTGTGTGTGTGTGTGTGTGTATCGAACTATATAGAAAGTGTTTGCGTATCCATATTAGGTTAACTAACAACAAATATCAAGACCTTGCAATTCATCTCATATTTACGAAAAACAACCCAAGATACACCCGTTCCACAATTGTGTTATTTTTGTGTGAGTGAAGCTGGTGAGTAAGTGAGTGAGAGGGGGTTGGAGGAAGGGAGTGCTGGGTGGCGTCTGGTGGGGACCTCCTGCGCCGCTCACCTGGCATTGTTTTAGCGGCCAGATCTGAATTACCCCGAGTTAGGCGAGGGGGGCGACCGTTGCTGGCGTCCACGGGGATAATGGCTGGCCGACCTCGCAGCTGCCGGGACCGCGAATTAAGAGTTGGAGACACAATATGTTTCCTGTACGTGTGAACAAGTCACTTCCGGAGGTGATGCAGGGGTGTGGGACGTTGCGCCTCACTCCTCCCGTGCCTCCTGCTGGGGTGTAATGTGAAGGTAGGGTGTAGGGAGGCTGTGTTGGGATGTGGTGGTAGGGTGTAGGGAGGTTGTGTGGGGATGTGGTGGTAGGGTGAAGGGAAGATGTGTTGGGATGTGATGGTAGGGAAGGGAGGCTGTGTGGGGATGTGATGGTAGGGTGAAGTGAAGATGTGTGGGGATGTGGTGGCAGGGAAGGGAGGCTGTGTTGGGATGTGGTGGTAGCGAAGGGAGGCTGTTTGGGGATGTGATGGTAGGGTGTAGGGAGGCTGTCTACGGATGTGATGGTAGGGTGTAGGGAGGCTGTGTGGGGATGTGGTGGTAGGGAAGGGAGGTTGTGTGGGGATGTGGTGGTAGGGTGTAGGGAGACTGTGTTGAGATGTGATGGTGTGGGAGAGGAATAGAATATGATGATTGGGATGGGTAAGGAGACGGACTGAATTTGCCTGAATCATTGCCTAACTACAACAAAGATGGTAATTTACAACCCCTACATCCACCATGGTCGACGCACTAATATATATTTTTATGATGAAGTGGTCTGAGTCTGATGATGCTCGACACACAAGATACAACACACGGGTGGGAGGGAAGGGAAGGGAAGTAAGGAGTGATGGGCGACCACTTCAACATTCTATAGAGCCATGTCAAGCCTCTATCTCTGGGTGGGGTGGGGGGGAGGGAGAGTGAGTGAGTGAGGGGTGGTGTGCGGGGGAGAGTGAGTGAGTGAGTGAGGGGTGCGGTGTTGGGGTGAGTGAGTGAGAGGTAGTGGAGAAAGTGAGTGAGGGGTGGGTGCGGTACGGGGGAGAGTGAGTGAGTGAGGGGTTATGTACGGGGGTGAGTGAATGAGTGAGAGATGCGGAAGGGGGGAGAGTGCATGAGTAAGGATTGTCCAGTGGAGGTTATCACGATGCACAGTCTTGAGTGATCACTGTATGGGTGAATGTGAGAGCCTCCTCCGCCTACCAGATGAAGCGAGGTGATGGGGTCGTGGCGTCTTAATGCGAGCCCTTTGTCAGTTTGGGAAGGCGAGATTGGCAGCGTGTGTTGTGAAGCCGCCGACTTAAATTATCTGTAAACCTTAAAAGCTTGTTATCACGGGACGCCATATACCGGTACAGACTCAGATGGCACGGTAGAGGAGAGTAGCCCTAGGAGTTAAGAGGGTCGTCTACTGTGGGTGAACTGAAGAGCTATACTTATATCACCAAACTATATATGCTGGTGGTAAATTGATCTCCATATGTTTTTTTTTGTTTTTTTCTGAGGTACTAGTTGGTTGGTTTCATACTTATATTCCACTTTCTCTCGTCCTATTTCTCTTCCCTGTACCCCTTCCTTTCTCCTCTGTCTGTCGCATCTCCCTCCCCCATTACCCCTCTTTTATCTTACTTTGCCCTTCCAGCATAACTTTCAACTCATTTTTTCCCTTTACTCCTTTCCTTTGTCCCTTACCTACCTTTCTCTCCCTCATCATTTTTCCCTCCCTCCCTCCCTCTCCATGCTCTTTCTGTCTTACACTCTCTCTCATCATCACTCTACTTTTCTTTCCCCCCAATCTTTTCTCCCTCATGTACGTACCCTCTCTCCTTTGCTCTCCCCCACCTCTTTTCCCTTCCATACCCTTCCCATTCTCTTCCTCCCTCCCTCTCCTGCGTACAGTATAATATTATGTTCCCACAGGCGTCATCAGTATCCATGGTAACCTTCTCTTCTATTGTAACTATGTACTTGGGCTGGAACCGTCAACTTAACACATGAATACATACATACTTTATCATCCACCCATCATGCATATCATTAACCCGTTTATATGAATACATACTTTATCATCCATCCATCATACATATCGTTAACCCGTTATGAATACACACACATGAATACATACATACTTTATCATCCATCCACCATGCATATCGTTAATCCCGTTATGAATACACACACATACATTATCATCCATCATCCATATCGTATACATAAAAATATATCATACATAATGCGTGTCGTTACCTGTTATGAATACACACCTACCATACATAATGATTACCCTACATACAAACTCATGACGGTATACGATATAAATACAAACTTACACATCATACACACTTCTATCCCAAGGTAAATAACAAAACAAAAACAACAACAATGATCCCAAGACAAGTAAAACCAATATCAACAAACAAGTAAACAAAAAATATATACACACAACGAACAAAACAAAATCATTGGTTTCCACGAGTACAATAATTCTGGAGGGACACACACACACACACACACACACACACACACACAAACTTCTGCCCGAGGATGTACAATGCAGACAATATATATACTCTCATTCAGTGGCCTCATCCGGGACGTTTCCACACCCTGTAATTATCTAATGCAGATCACAAATATAATTGACCAAGGCGAATGGAAAATGCAGGTTGAGTGTGAGAGCTGCAGCGTTGGTGGCGGGCGGTGGTGGGTGGTGGGAGTGGATGTGGATTTGGTTGTGGTTGTGGATGTGGTTGTGGTTGTGGTTGTGGTGGTGGTTAGTGGTGGTAGTGGATGTGGATTCGGTTGTGGTTGTGGTTGGTGGTGGTAGTTGATGTTGTTGGTTGGTGATGGTAGTGGATGTGGATTCTGGTTGGTGGTGGTAGTTGATGTGGATGTGGTGGTGGATGTGGTGGTAGATGTTGTTAATGATGTTGTTGTTGTTGATGCTTTTAGTAGTAGTATTGGTAGTTATTGTTGTTGTAGTTATTGTTTTTGTTGTAGTTGTTATTGTTGTTGGTGGTGGATGAGTGTTGATGGTGGTGGTGGTGGTGGTGGAGGTGGTTGCGACACATTACAAATGACACAGACATTCTAAATTAATATCACTCATTGTTTTTTTATCATTAGTGTACCGATGGCACAGCTGGGTAGTGTGGGAATAAGAGTCACTCACACACACACACACACACACACACACACACACACACACAGACACACACACACGCACAGACACACACACACACACACACACACACACACACAGACACACACACACACGGTTATCCCACGCAACAATTTCACCGTTCATTGGCAAAACACGTAAAAATGGTTGTGGTGAATCAATGCTCCGTGTCATTCATAGATTACGAGGTTTACGTTATGACTGGAAATGAGATGGTGGGCCGTGACGCATGACTAGTGATGCCCTGGACATAATATATTGCATGCTTCCGTGTCGAGGCCAATCATTCGTAAAGTTAAGTTGACAGTCGCATTTTTAGTCTTCCGGGGTAGAAAGTGGATGCTAAAATATAATGCCTTCCTTCCACACACTGAATTTACGCTGTTGATTCTTCTAAATTATCACTATGTAGTACACTCTGCTTTTAATATCGTGTTCTTTTCCTTTCCACCACCAGATCCGTGTTTGTTTTGTTTAGGGGAAGAAAAGAGGAGGATGGGGAGTGAGGAGAGGAGTTGAATCAGATCCACTATACCCTCTGTGATCAATTAAGCTTGTAGTGGTATGGTAAAAGATACGTACCAACTAGGTGAAGTTAAGAAGAGTACCTGGAGAGAATAGTACCATGAAAAAAACAGCAACACACTCACACACACACACACACACACACACACACACACACACACACATACACACACACACACACACACACACACACACACACACACACCTGGACCACGAGTACAGGTAAAAAGCAAAACAAGATACAAAAGACACTGAACTGAAAAAGAAACCGCATAAAAACGTCACTGGAGTCGCAAGTGAATACCATATCAAATGACAATACCAAATGAAGAGAGAATGAACACTGAAAAATGGGAATGTATTAGGACAGGTAGTGAGACTGAAAAAAAAAATAGAATAAAATAAAAGATTAGGGTGGGTTGGTGGGAAGGGCAGGAGGAGGTTGGGGGAAGATGTGAAGGATGATATATAGAACAAATGAGATCCTACACTCTCTAAAGGCTGTGAAAGTGTGTGTGTGTGTGTGTGTGTGTGTGTGTGTGTGTGTGTGTGTGTGTGTGTGTGTGTGTGTGTGTGTGTGTGTGTGTGTGTGTGTGTGTGTGTGTGTGTGTGTGTGTGTGTGTGAAAAGTAGGGACGGTGGGATGAATAATGTATGAAGGGCTGCGTGAATGAATGACACTGAAAATAATGAAGAGTTTTAACTGAAACTTTTAGAAGGGGCGTGGGATGAGGACGAGGTGTGGGAACGTGTAGACAAGTTAGTGGGACGAGAGAATGTGAAATTGGGGAAGGAGAATGAGTGCATATTGGGAGTCGATGTGGAAAGGGGTGTAGGGAGGAATATGTAATGGAGAAAGGGATACAGTGTGTGTGTGTGTGTGTGTGTGTGTGTGTGTGTGTGTGTGTGTGTGTGTGTGTGTGTGTGTGTGTGTGTGTGTGTGTGTGTGTGTGTGTGTGTGTGTGTGTGATGGGGAAAGGTGGAATAATGGGGAAGGGGGACTGACTCGGAGTATACAAAGGCAGTGTGTGGAACGGGTTAGGGAGGAGGAAAACGTAAGAGTAGGGTAAACATCTGAACATGATGAGAGATGACGTGTGAATTAAGGGGAGAATAATTTGTACTACCTGAACCAAAACTGGGAAGAAGTGGAAGGACCAACAGAGAGAGGAGGTCGATCACTGAAATACAAAGAAAAAGGGAATCAAGAATAAGTGTGTTTCATTCATTATCTTCATATTTTACGAATGGCAAAAGATACTCATCATTTTATGCGTCTGTCCGTATGCGTAGAGATCCAGGGAGCCCAAAATATCAACACTAAATTGGGTGTCAGGTTCACTCATTCATTCTCCTGCCAAATCTTTACGATGGAGAGAGAGAGAATTTGTATACGAGGAGAGGAAGACCAAACATCAAAGCTTAAAAAGTGCAGAAGATTCGTTCATTAATTCTCCTTCCAAATCCTACTTTGGGAAAGATCTATAATTTTATATGCAGTGAGAGAGAGAGAGAGAGAGAGAGAGAGAGAGAGAGAGAGAGAGAGAGAGAGAGAGAGAGAGAGAGAGAGAGAGAGAGAGAGCCACACAACCATCTAACACACACACACACACCATCTAACCTACACACACACACACACACCATCTAACCTACACACACACTCACACACACACCATCTAACCCACACACACACACACACACACCATCTAACCTACACACACATACACACACTCACACACACACACCATCTAACCTACACACACACACACACACACACTATCTAACCTACACACACACACACACACACACACACACACACCATCTAACCTACACACACTCACACACACCATCTAACCTACACACACACACACACACCATCTAACCCACACACACACACACACACCATCTAACCCACACACACACACACACCATCTAACCCACACACACACACACACACACCATCTAACCTACACACACACACACACACACACACTCCTCGAGCCACGAACCAATAAAATACATCACGAGGCGGGATGATTACTTGCTGAAGAGTTGAAATTACTAACTCTGAAGCAACACCAACGTATCATTACCCACGGAATTTAGATCGGCAAGCAAGGCAAAAAGAGATAAAAAAATTGGGACATTAGCGAGCACGATTCACACCCGGGGTCCTGAAGTAAGTCGTTATTCACCTAATGGAAAAAAAATGAAAAAAATGAAACCAAAATAATTGAGAAATAAAGTTGGGATTTTTTTTTAATTTCATTTTTTTTTTTTTTTGGTACAGTCATGCTTTTTTCGGTTTCAGTATAGGACAAAAAGCAAAATCTTAAAGTGAATCTGATGCCTCGGTAAGTAAGTACTCGTATGTCTAGCACTCAGATTTTTTTAACCCATTACGTCCATCCATCCATCCATCCATCTATCTTTACCTCACTTTCATTAAGTCATACTTTATTCGTAATGATGGTCCTGTTGTAGTGGAATTATCAATCACTTCTTCAATTTCACTGTACACGTAATTTTTATTTTATTTATTATTATTTTTATTATTTTTTTTTTATTTTTTTTTTATTTTTTGGGAACTCGGGGTGCCTGTCTGTGTTGGTGTGCGTAACCTACTTCCTCGTTCGAAAAAAAATAAAAAATAAAAATATAAAATCGACACACCATTCACTAGGTCTGGTAGGATAAAAAAAATAGTAATAATAATAATAATAATAATAATAATAATAATAATAATAACAACAATAATAAATAAATTACTAAATAAATAAATAAATAAATAAATCTATCGTTGCCCTCCACACGTGAACCACCATTCTGACAAATCTGACGACTGACAGTGGAAATTAACCTGAGTGTGTTATTAATGACGACTGATGAGGAGAAAAACGAGAGTAAACACAACAAAAAGAAATAATTGGTAATGTAATACAGTGTTATCAAGAGAGACTGTGTGTGTGTGGGTGTGTGTTATAATGAGAGGTTGTGTGTGTGTGTGTGTGTGTGTGTGTGTGTGTGTGTGTGTGTGTGTGTGTGTGTGTGTGATATAAAGAGTGACTGTGTGTGTGTTATAAAGAGGGACTGTGTGTGTGTGTGTGTGTTATAAAGATGGACTGTGTGTGTGTGTGTGTTATAAAGAGTGACTGTGTGTGTGTTATAAAGAGGGACTGTGTGTGTGTGTGTGTGTGTGAGTGTATGTGTGTGTGTATGTGTGTGTGTGTGTTATCGTGGCTGCCATTGTGACCAACTCAAGAAAAAAGAAACTCTCCAGATACAAGTCTTTAAATAACACTTTTCTTGGGCCTCACAGAGAAGGGTATTGACGTGAAAACCAAAGGAACGAGATTCACTTCAGTGTTAAGGGACTCAGTGATGTTGTCTGAAAATTGGGGTTAGACGAGTCCTTCAAATATTGTACGAAACACCACCTATATGGAAGGAGGCGTGTTTCGTGGCATAGTCAGGGGGAATCAGAAGCCTCCAATTCCCATACACGATCACAGGGTCCTTCAAAAAATCTATATACAATCTGGGACCTTGATCTGGAGAGCGCATCAAGTACCTCCTTTAAGTAGCAACAAAGAAATTATAAGACCATTATAAGGAGGTTCAAATCCCACCCGAGTAAAAGCATTAAAAGAGAAAACTATAAATGAAAGGGAACCATTGAAGAGAGGGAGGGGCAGTTGGAGGGCAGAGTGATGTGGTCGAGATTACATTGTGTGGGTTTGTGTGAGGAAGGGCTGATGATTCCTCCACACTACGCCACGAAACAGAATCTTCCACTTTCCCCCCATCCCCCTCCTCCTCCTTCTCCTCCTCTCGTCCATCCTTCCCTACGTATGAGACGACTATGAAAGGATGTGTTTTATAGCAGAGTTTGAAGGGTTAAGGAGGCTCCAATCTGTCTCTACATCAAGATTATTTCTCTTAAGGTTTTCCCGGGCTTCTGTTCTCCTGTATTGTGAGTAGATCCTTCCTTGTCAAGATGGTGTACAGTCACAGTCTAAAGTTCTTCCTCATCTTTCCTATGATGGTGAACTTGGAAAAAATTTTGTGAATGAAAAGTAATAATTGTTCATTATAAATTATGACTGTAAACAATGATAATGGTCAGGGATATTCAGAACTCACATACAACATTATCTTTAAAGTTCACTAACATACCATAGAGGCGACAAAACATCAATTCACGATTCCACAATGAAAGATAAAATTCGTGTCGTAATTCTTTCCGATAATAATTAGGCCTACTTCCACACAACGAACCACAAAACTGACACTCAGGTCCCACTTACACACACAGGTCGAATAGTTGGATATGCTGACCAGATTCTTCACTAATTTTGTGGACACGACTTTTATCCTCTACTTTATCTCTTTCTCAATATCATTATGTACAATACAATGACAACAATGAGAGAGAAAAGTCGTGTTCTCCTTCATCCCTCTAATTGCTTCCATACAAAGAAACAAACACATTGAAACTCAGACCACAACAACAAACAGAGGTAGGAATGGTTCGACCCTCCTTCAGATTTGTATTGTGTCAGCGTCGCAAACTGAAAAACACATTATACGAAAAACAGAAGCTTTTACTATTGTTATCCTTGTATTTTCCTTAACAGCGTCGGCACGATATACAAAGTCAAACTAATTTGAGTTTGATTATACTATACGTTAAGTCAGGTAAAGTTTGATTAGTAGGTGTTTCATTAATTAGGTTTTCATGAATTCTTATGGAGCTAAAATTGACACACAGAAGAAACAAATCAGGGAAAGGTAACTTATGGTACAGCACTTGAATCTCTAACCGAAAACAGTTGGGGGATAAGTCGATGGGTCATTAATAAACCGGTAGGAGAACACACGACCCTTCAGTCCTGTAACGTCATGCAGTTGGTGAACAAGTCGATGGGCTACTGATACTCCCAGGGGTATATATAGGAAGTCCATCCACTCCACCAACATGACTGCCTGACTGACTTTTAGTGGGAAAGTCAGGTTTCTGCAACTGGCGACTGACTCATCAAACCGGACTCAGTAAATGATGGATAATTCAGGGGGGGAGGGAGAGAGACGGATAAAAAGAGCAGCCAACAATAACGGAATGCAGCAGCGTGTAAAGAGAGACCCTACAGACGAGTATAAAGGCTAACTTCTAATAACAAGGGTGTGACATTGTTCCAAGGCTCCCACACTCACTCGCTACCAAGGGTCTGTTTCCTCGCACCGTTTGAAGGCTCCATGCAGTAGTAGTCTCTCCACTTTGGTTATACAGTACTTTATATTTCTTAAGGGACCCTGTGGTGTAGTAAGAAAATTGGAGGTAAATAAATGAGTCCTTCTAATACTGTCCCGTTACACCACCTATATGGAAGGAGCTTGTTTCGTGGCATAGTGAGGAGGAATCAGAAGTCACCAAGTTTCACACAAGATCACAGGCTCCTTAATGTAATCTGTGTCTCATTTTATGTTTGTTGTGTTGGGTCGTTTGGAGATCTTAGTGTAAATAGTAGAGGAGATGAATAGAGTATGGATATTTGAGACACGGATATAGGCTACAGATTCCTCCAAACTACTCGGCAAAACAGGCTCCGAGGGGAACAATATATGTGCTGCTGGTTGGTGTCGCTCCTCTCAACGACTCAGTGAAGCGGGCCAGCCAGCGATACACTCTATGCTTTCCCTTCCCCTCCCTTCCTTCCCTACCCCTCCCCTTCCCTTCCCTACCCTACCCATCACCTCCCTTCCCCTCCCTACCCATCCCTACCCTTCCCCTCCCTTCGTTCCCTACCCATCCCCACCCTATACCCTTCCCTTCTCTTTCCCTCCCTTCCCCACCCTACTCATCACTGCACGATACTATTCTACATTACCTTATCCTACCCTTTACCCTGCCTTTTCCCCTTCCCTGCCTTACCCTACCCTTTACCCTTCGCGACCTTACCCTGCCTTTTACCCCGACCTTACCCTACCCTTTTTCCTCCCTTACCCTTTACCCTGCCCTTACCTATCCTTTACCATTACCCGTACTCTACCTTACCTATACTTTACCCTTTTCCCCTTCCCTGCCCTTACCTATCCTTTACCCTTTTCCCCTTCCCTGCCTTACCCCCCTACCCTTTACCCTGCCCTACCCTATTCTGGACACGGTCATATTAAAGGGTTCTGCGTCCCGCCCAGGTATTCGGTAATCTCTCCAGCGATAACATCTCTCCCGACCTCTGTGTCGAACTCTGAATTGGAGTGGCTTTGATATCATCGGGGAGCCCAGCGTGAATTCAAGCCGAGCCTCTGGTGACCTCTAGCGGTGGTCCTTGTAACTAAAGTGTTGGCGGGAAGTAGGGTTGGTTCCCTTCCTTGACAAATAAAAACATAATAAAGAGTAAACAATGGAATCCTCGGCGTGCATTCACAGACAAACAAATAAACAAACGATTGCAACAAGTTTTCCTCCTGCCCTTGCACAGTAAAAAACAAGTAGAGAAGAATGCATTGGTGTGAGGATTTGGCGCACTGTATATAAAAGCGTGTCTGGCGGTTCCCTAATCCTGTGGAGGTTTTTGTCCTGCCTACTCCAGTTCCTAACCCTTTCTGTCAAACCCGCATTAAGATATGCTGTGATAGTGTCAAAATCGTTTTATTGATGTGGAGTCTTCATTTCTGCTACCATACTCTATCAAGATGATATTTTTTTTCGACTCACGAAATGAAAAAAAAAAAAAAAAAAATTGTAACTCAAGATAAAGATGAAGTTAAATTCTGATTTTGACTTAGTCATATACTGTATATAAATCATATACAATGATGTTGTGGTTGTGTTGCGTCAACCCCCTTTACTTTATTAAAACTGATAATAATCATATAATTTACTATTGTCGAAAATGAAAATTAATTCAAGAATCATAGACTATAAAATTATTTACTACACAATCAAGGACTCGTTTATTGCATGCCAAGGGAGCAAGGACTTGCGACACTTGCTATAAATCAGAGTAGAATGTCAGTATAATAATAAAAGGTTAACTTACCCAGTTTCAGCTTGAGGTACACTTGTAGTAGAGGGGACACGCCCTGGCTGGGGTCCTCATCAAGACCCTGGCTGGGGCCCGGACTGGGGGCCTGGCTGGGACCCTCACCATTCATTGTTGTGAACGCTTGATGAGAACGAAACTTTGGTGCACGACTAGACCGAATATCCTATAATTATGTATGACTTCCTAATTATACGCAAAAAGCTTCGGTGACAATTAAAGGTTAAACTATAGAATAAAAAGTTGCACGACGACTAGACAATGATTGAGAACATTGCAGGACAAGAAGCGGAACCACGATAATGATGCCTGACATACACTTCATTAAATACGACTAGAGACAAATACCACGCAATTAAATTAGGATTCGCTATTAACAAGAGCAATGGGGCAAGGCCAGAGAGAGAGAGAGAGAGAGAGAGAGAGAGAGAGAGAGAGAGAGAGAGAGAGAGAGTGGAGTGAGTGAGTGAGTTGAGTGCTGGGGTCCCGGGAAGCAAACGTTGTGGGTTGTTTGAGGAAGAATGGAAGCAAGCAAGGTACTGTATAGGTGTTGTTCTCACGGCAGACACACCCAACAGGCTACACTAGCTACCTGCACGTCACTGAAACCTTCCTGGCAACACCCCTCACTTTGACACTCTCTCTCACGCGCCGGGCAAAGTGTTTATACGTTCAGCTAGATCTGACACTATCGCCTCCAGGGTAATAATGTTCGCACGTTCAGGGGAAGAGTAGGTAGGTAGTCACTTGCAGTACAAAAGGGGTAGTGTTAGTTCGAGTTCCCTCAATACCAGTTTATATTTTTATCTTCTGGGAAATGCTTGAAAGTTCAGGGAAATATCCTTTTTGTGTAGTTATATTACGAACTGGTCACAGCAAGTATCACACGCGGTTGCACGACTTCATTAAAGATGCTCGGAGTTTATTTCCACGTCCGGAGTCAAGGTAAACAAATAACAAGGAGCGACGTGTTTCCGTAGGTAGGGACGAGGTATATAAATCTTATCGAAGATAAATATATATATTCAATCTGGTTTACTTAACAAAAACACAAACACGCAACGTAAACGATTGTCACATTTTCACATCACTCAGTGTCGCGATGGATTGCAATGCTTGAAAGACTTGTGGATGGTTTCGATTATTTGCACTAATTTACACACGGGTTCAGCCAGCGTTAACTTATTGCTTCCCTGTTGGTAGTCCAGGCTGTAGTAGTAGTAGATGTAGGTAGGCACAGTTAGTCAGTCACATGTCTTAACACTCACCACTCAGGGCCAAAGACAGTGACAGGGACAGGAGCACTGGAGGTGAGCTGGGAGTGTGAGCTAGTGAGTGAGTGAGTGTCTGTGTGTGTGTGTGTGCCCGAGGAAGGTTGGCACGGTAGTAACTCACACGTCCTTATACCTTTCCAAGATCTGTCAAGTCACGACGACCCACAATTCTCAGCTCACTGCCAAAGAAGCAAATCTAGGGTAGAATTTTTTTTTTACCCCCTTTACTGTGTGACCCTTTACCGTCCTCTCTTCCCCACTACCCTCTCTCCCTCTACCTTTTCCCCCTCCGGCCCTCCTCTCGTGAGTTAAGCCCCGCCCACTTTCCTCTCTCGCCTCTCCCTGCCTTAAACCCTTCCATCTCCCCCCCAAAAGGAGCCCCAACGCCCTTTCACCCATCTTTTAATGTCTGGACGGGATTGGTGGAAGGGGGTCGGGGAAGTTTAAAACCTCCGCCGCCTTAGTTCACAGGGACTGGTGGCCGTTTCGCGACTCTCACTTCCAGCATACTGTACAACACAAGAACCCATAATTTTTCCCAGGGTTTGAAAAAAAAAGCACCAGAGTCCCTTTAAATTCACGAAAAAGGGCTGTGAAGTTGCAGAAAAAACGAGACGAACGTTTAAAAGCCTCGTACCT
>JAWQEG010004896.1:17500-25000 GCA_033782935.1 Petrolisthes cinctipes
ACGCCTTTGAACCCTTTTTTCAGCATTTTTTTAGATGAAGTTGAGATCAAGAATAAAGGTATCTAGGAACAGTTCGACTTTGATATATGGAAGAATACTTGAACACATTTCCATTTGATAAGACTCACATGGGATAATATAGAGTTCACTGTTATCATATAGTTTGTTTGTGTTCGGATTTTTTATAACTTTTCAGGCCAAGCAATTACCCTGACATTTGTTGGCAGCTGAACATGACTTTAGTTGAAGAGTATACTTGTATCAACTATAACCAAGTATGATTCGTTAACTTTGTATTCTGGTGGTGTATATACAGGAGACCAGGTGGTGTGTGTGAGTCAGGCAGGAGCGGCTGAGCCCGACACACTTCACTGTTCAAAAACGCGGCAGGAGCCATTATGAATGGATTATCCAAGATGTGTATTTCCGGCTTCCAGTGTGGCCGGGCTGCCTGCCGCCTCCCACCCTCTGGCCTGGGGATGGGATGGGTGGGGTGGGGTGGGGAGGGGTGGGGATGGGCAGGGTAGAGCAACAAAGGGAGAAGAATATATAGCTGCCTGTAGACCCATGATGGTTAAAGGAGTGATCCCTTGTCTACTACATAAAACACTCAGACTCCTCCAATCTAGGTTTGGAAAACAGTATTCTAGATGAGGTTCTGCCTGAAGAAATAAGCAATAGCCCTTCAATTTTCCTAAAGCAACACAAGACCATTAAATTACACCAAGTGGACGGATATTGTGTTTACTGACAGTCTTAACCCCATTTCTTTAGCCTCACCAATGTCACCTTACAAGTAATAAATAGAGTGTGAGTGAATAGTGAGCAAATACTGAACCACAGAAGCACAAACCAAGAAATATCGTTCATATGTGTCACCCATGTACGAGAAAGGATCACTTAATAATATCTCCAAGGCTATCTCGGTGTGACTTCTCCTACTTACCCCTTAAATCAACCAGCATATGAGTGTTTAAAAATACGAGGAATGATTATACACTGCCTGACGCCTCAACCTCACCTGGGGACGGGAATAATACACTTTTGGTACATTGGAATGCCTTGATTCCTCCAACGTATGCCAGGAAACACGACCAGAACAGCAAAAATAATGATGCCCCTGATGCTTGGAATAGTTTGGAGGAATTAAGAGTTCTTCACCTCGTCTACAATATTATGATGGGCTCCTTAATGTTAAAATCTTGATGGTCTCTCTATAATTATATGAGTAAAGCGTATAATTATATGGTTGGCATCTCACTCACTCACACGGAAAGACAAATTAGGAAATCCTTGAACTCGGGATTCCTGGTAAACACGAAGCCCTTCCAACTTCAGAAAAGGATATTAAGCAACTAACCTGAGGAATGTGCAACTCTGTGTGTGTGTGTGTGTGTGTGTGTGTGAAGCAGCAGGCGGGTGGGGGGTGAGTGTGAGCTATGATGGGTGTGGTGGAGGTGACTGCACACACACACACACACACACACAGTCCGGATGTTCACTAGCCTGTGCCTGAGTAGCGTCAAGGGGTCACTATTTCCTACATTCTCACGCATAAATTTCCACGACTAGACTTACTTAATGAAGCCAAACGACAGCAGATAGGATGCATGCCAGGCTGGTTTTGTGAGTGCAATGGGCCCTAACAAGATCATAATACAGGGTACGTTTTATTTATCACTTTTACCGGGGGAACATGACATTGTATTGATTCCCGACACCAACTGATATGAACTAAACAGGGTAAAGTAATATTCTTCGTAATGTTTATGCTAGTGTGTAATTTCAAGGACGCTGATTTTATATTCAATGATGTTGTCTCTAATCAATATACTTTTCCTACAACCTACACAAAGTTTACACACACACACACACACACACACACACACACACACACACACACACACACACACACAAACACACACACACAAGCAAATCACCCACAGAGACAACAACTTCAGAGGAAAAATCTAATGTGTAGCAATGATTAGTCCTTAAGAGCTTTTACCGGGTGAAAAATACTCATTGACCACCCCACCTTCCATGGATCTACCTACTCACCCTACCACACACCCACTTTACCTTCCCTCGACCTTCCTACCCACCTACTAGCCCACCCCACCCTACTCTAAACCAGCCTGCCCACCCACAAGTCGACTGCACCCACCGACCCACCCTCTATTAGACCTACCTACCCACCCACAAACCGACTGCACCCACCCACCCACTCTCCCCTCGACCTGCCTATCCACCCACATCACCCCACCCCACCCCACCCACCCATCCACCAGCCTGCCTGCCTGCATGACCTCCCGCTGCTCAGGTATTGCAAAGATCATAAATTTGGCCCAAGTGGTGATTTTTTTTATGGTGTGTATATCACGGTCCGCCCTGAATTGTAGACAAAGGGAGTCATAATTCTACTGAAGTGGTCAGCCTCTACGTGTGTGTGTGTGTGTGTGTGTGTGTGTGTGTGTGTGTGTGTGTGTGTGTGTGTGTGTGTGTGTGTGTTGAATTCCTTACCTCCATCACTCTCTCGGTTCTTGAAAAATTTAATGAAGGAATGTCATTATTTAGGAGGAAGGTAATCAATGTGTGAAATGGATGGATGGATGACAGGTAAAGGAGGAGAACTGTCGGTACTGTACTTGCAAAATCTAGACCTGAAGCTCCATCATAAATATTACTTACTGCATTATATTATATAGCATTTAAAATTTGGGATTTATATTATTGTGCAAGACACATTTCATTATCACCATCACTAACATAACCTCTACCATCTCTTCCACTACCACCACCCACAACCATCTCATCCACCACCACCACCACCACCACCAAATCTATCTCTTCCACCAACAACACCACCACCACCTCATCCCCCACCACTACCACCCAAAACCATCTCTTCATCCACTACCACCACCAAAACGATCTCATCCACCACCACCATCACCAAAACCATCTCATCCACCACTAACAAAACCACCAAGCCATCTCTTCCACCACCATCACCAAAACCATCTCATCCACTATACCACCACCATCTCATCCACCACCAACATCACCACCATCTCATCTCTTACCACTTCCACCATCCAAACCATCTCTTCCACCACTTCCACCAGTTAACGAGTGAGGCCCACCCCAGCAATCATTACACGTCACACCGGACTAAAACGCTGACACATCAAAATCAATCATGTTTGAAATTCGGAGGCAGGGGGATCAAACCGGCCGGTAATGGGTTATTTTGGCTTGGAATTTTGGCCGTCAGGGGGAGTGGGAAGGAGAAGGAGGAGGAGGAGGAGGAATCTGGAGTAAATGGGTCAGCCTCTGTAACACTTTATTTTTTTGTTCAGGTAGAGGGACAGGCAGAGGGTCAACGTGTGGTATTAAAGGTAAACAAAGTACGAAACATAATAATAATAATAATAATAATAATAATAATAATAATAATAATGGGATAAAACCCTGGAATGACAATGGAACCCAGTCTCATATATAATGGGAAATAATTAAATAAAACCACGTTTCTAAACTTATAAAGGCTACATAAAAACTTGAACTTTGTTATCTAGAAGGGGAATCGGAACCTACTTCCCTTTGACACCGATTTTTTTCGTGAATTAGACGCTGTTTACACATACGTAATGAGTGATCACGTAATGCCTAAATACAGAATAAACTTAAGTGATATCAGTTTGAATGCAGAGAGCGGAAACTGGAAGTGGGCTTTAGTGTTGCATTTTGCATCATAGGAAACTGTTGAAGAGTGTGTAGGCCGTCAGTGTAGAGTGAGAATCTAAAATATATTGGGCGAAGAGGTAAGTGCAGAGTGCAGCGTAAGGGCAGTACGAGAGATGTGTGTGTGTGTGTATACGAGGGAGGGTAGGCCGTGTGAGTGGGTAGGGAACATCGCAAATATGGTAGCTACAAAAAAAGAGAGAGAAAGAGAGAGTGAGTGAGCATAGGGGACCACCCGCTCGGATGACGGGGTGGCTCAGCTGTCCTCGGGGTTAAAACTGTTTCCATTCGGCCTCTTTCTCCTCCCATTTTTATTCTATTTTCCCTCGGCGTGGGACTAAACCCTTCATTGCCCTGGCTGGCTGGCTGCCTGGCTGGCTAGGACCTGTACGGTGCACCGCCTGTGAACTCGGGACAACCAACCTACCAACCCAACCCAACCCAACCCAACCTATAGGCTACACCACGACACAGACACACACACACACACACACAGGTACCTGCACTACACCGATCGACCCTCTCACCGCTCCCACACACACACAAACACACACACACCTCGTCGCGACACTCACTGCAAAGCCATATGCACCCAACAACAACAATAACAACAACAACAACACCTCCATGGTACCGGAGTGTGAGTGGGGAATGATGATGGCACATTGGGTGAGCAGCTACAGTCACCACTACCACCACCACCACCACCACCTGCCCCCCAGCTTCTCCCTCCCATGTACCCTTTCGTTCCTGCTGATAATGATGCCCACAACTACTACAACACCCCATTAACTAACTATCTATAAAATAATCACGTCACTCCCTTATCAGCTAAAACCCATATATATTATACTTTAACCAAAATGATATGGAATGTGAATGTCCTATAGAAACGATACGAAAGAAAAATGCATCAAAATAATGACAACGTAATATCGACCACCGGCAACTCGAGTTTACCCTTTCTTTCCCAAAGCTAGGAACGGGAGGGTCTGTCCGGGAACTGAAAAAAAGGAAAATTTAATTCAACGACTGAGAGGGAAGGGGAGGAAGGGGAGGGAGGTATAGGCCCAGAACACCCCTTGGTCCGCTAGAGGTTGCCTGTGTGTGTGTGTGTGTGTGTGTGTGTGTGTGTGTGTGTGTGTGTGTGTGTGTGTGTGTGTGAATGAGGAGTACAGTGTATGTGTGTGTTATATACAGTAAATGCAGAGTGTGGCGTAAAAATGTGCGTGTGTGTGTGTGTGTGTGTGTGTGTGTGTGTGTGTGTGTATAAGGAGTGTGAATGAGGAGGAGTGTGAGGGTGACGACAACAACAAAGCCAATGAGAAGCGGCAGGTGAGAGTGAATGTGAGAGTGAGTGGGTGAGTGAGTGAGTGGCCACCAGCTGAGTGAGTGTCCTCCTACTGTTCGATATTCCTTTCATGCCGGTGTTAATGACGAGGTGGTGAGGGGAGGAGGAGGGAGAACCAACCGCAAATAACACTACCTTTAATTATGAAACTCTCTGAGGAACGAGTCGTCACCAAACACACAAACATCTGCAGTGTGTTTTGTCTCTTAATTCTGGCGGAAATACACCGATTCTCGTCTAAGTTATATGCCCTTGATTTTATTTCTAAGTTATATATACGTTTCGCCAACATTCCAGTGTTTATAGGTTGCAGATAAATACATTCTTGTGCAATTTATTCTTATCAATTTATTTTCCTGGATTCCCAAAAAAATTTACAGGAAAAAAAAAACAAGAAATTAGTTAGTCTCTTGTGCATCGTAGAGTCTCGAAGTATTATACGTACAATAATATTTAAAGTGACAGAGAGGCAATCCAGAGATGGAAAGAGAAGCTATAGGGTAGACAGAGACACCAGAGTACAGACATGACATTAGGAAAAAATAACACAGGAATGAGCTGGAGTAGACTGACAGCAGACAGAGAAAACTGGAGAATGTTTCTGGAAAGGCCATCTCCCTAACAATGGCTGATAATGATGAATACCTTCTCCCAGTATTTTATTTCATACATACTGACCCTATTTATATTTTATGGGAAAAGGTGAGGACATTGTTGTGTTAATATATGTTATGTAAATTTCATGCAAATTTATGTATCGTATCTCCTACAAAATATCTTTACTGTTTGTCCTTGAGAAGGTAAAATATGCACAGTAGTGTTGCAGAGATGGAGGGCCAAGGATTCCTCCACACTAACCCAAGAAACAGCCAACCTCAGTTATAGAAACCAGTATGGAGGTGCGTTTTGTGGCATAGTTTGGAGGAATACAATTGGCTTCCCACAAAAAATACCCCACATCAATTATTATATAACCACTTAAGGAATGATAGATAAGCTGGAAAAATAAAAATAAAAATACAACAGACTGCCTCAGTGTATCGGTAACGAGGATGTGATTTGTGGCATGAATAAAAACCTCAAAAATAACTCGACCATGCAAAACTTAACGTATGAGTTTATTTTTCCATTACAAGACAACACAGATTTCCTCAGTGTATCAGTAACGAGTATGTGTTTTGTGTCATAGTTTGAGGAAATAAATAAGAACCTCACAAACAACTCGACCATGCAAAACTTAACGTATGAGTTTATTTTTCCATTACACGACAAGACAAGACACTGTATGTATCTTTGGTCCTGTCCTGTATAATACCTTGACTCCCATCTGTGAATTTATTGACTGATGGCTGTAATTCTAATCGTGATCGTTCGTTCCCATTGGCGTCTGAGAGAGAAAGGGACTCCAGACAATGGGAAGAGAAAATGCTGCTGAAAATGACGAGTCCGTGAATGGGGATAAGAGGAAATGAATTCACCCAGGCTCGTGATTAATATTCGGGACATGACGGGGGATATTTGCCTAACAATGCCTTCACACACACACACACACACACACACACACCTGGAGAACACATACATACACACACACACACACCTGGAGAACACACACGCACGCACACACACACACACACACGCATGCATACACACAAACACACACACCTGGAGAACACACACGCACGCACACATACACACGCATGCATACACACACACACACACACACCTGGAGAACACATACACGCACACACACACACACACATTTATCTGCTTTTTTAAATTTTCTTTTACTGAATTTTGTGTATGTTCATGTATTGTACTTAACACACACACACACACACACACACACACACACACACACACACACACACACACACACACACACACACTCATCTCTCTCTCTCTCTCTCTCTCTCTCTCTCTCTCTCTCTCTCTCTCTCTCTCTCTCTCTCTCTCTCACTTATTTACTTTTTAGAGGGTTTTTATTCAGTACATATATATTTTTTTGAGGAGGACAGCTAATAAAAATAGATAATGTCTGTTTCTCTGTTTACGAATATCCAGAGAGCACCGCTGGGAGGGACGAGGGAGTGTACTATAGATGATTATTTGTTTAGGGAGGAAGCAGTTGATAAAAATATTCCTTGCCTATTTCCCTTATTTTCACGAGAAGAGGAGATGAGCCAGCTTCGCGTATCCAGTCTCGTGTGTGTGTGTGTGTGTGTGTGTGTGTGTGTGTGTGTGTGTGTGTGTGTGTGTGTGTGTGTGTGTGTGTGTATGTATGTATGTATGTATGTATGTATATATGTATGTATGTATGTGTGTGTGTGTGTGTGTGTGTGTGTGTGTGTGTGTATGTATGTATGTATGTATGTATGTATGTATGCATGTATGTATGTATGTGT
>JAWQEG010004897.1:0-22400 GCA_033782935.1 Petrolisthes cinctipes
GACATTGACTACCGTGTCCAGGTGTCCATGGGTGTGACAGGGGCCAGGACCAGTGGTGAGGGCCAGATATAGCCATGTTTGATGTCAGGTGAGGGGGGCCGAGTGAGATGAGCAGGCCACCGCGGCTATAACCTTGCTTTTTAGTGGCAGGTGATGCAGAAGGTCGCACTTGAGACAGCGGTGTGACTCGTGCCGCCTCTATGGTTCCATTCTCACTCTAATCCTTATATTTATACTGTACAAGTTCACTGTAAGTAGGAGTTTGTTCTTTTAATTCTTTATAGTGGTCATCTCTGTCTCCAAGCGAACTCAGAGTATACAACAGTTCACTTTACAGGGAGAGTCAGTCCGATCCTTATGACTCATTCACTTGACTTAAGGGGGTGCAGTGTGAGGAGCTTTCATCCCTTTACGCGAGGGAAATAAAGTCCTCTTTTCTTCATATAACTGTCTGACTAATAGAACTCTTCTCTATACAGTTTATGGGGTATTTTGTTCTTTACATGGGATGGGTCTGTTGTCTAAAATTGCTCTCTCTAAGGACGGGGTATTTGTGCATATAATAATTTCAAGTTATTATTATTATTATTATTATTATTAACTGTTTTCTTTATACCAATGGGGGTGGAAGTGGCAGCTTGAAGGGTGAGTTGACTGTCTTTGGGAATGAAGATGTGGTTGTTATTTGAGACCTGGATGGCTCAAATCATGTTCTCTCTCTCTCTCTCTCTCTCTCTCTCTCTCTCTCTCTCTCTCTCTCTCTCTCTCTCTCTCTCTCTCTCTCTCTCTCTCTCTCACCCCTGTCCTGTATATATGTGTGTGTGTGTGTGTATGTGTGTGTGTGTGTGTGTGTGTGTGTGTGTGTGTGTGTGTGTGTGTGTGTGTGTGTGTGTGTGTGTGTGTGTGTGTGTGTGTGTGTGTGTGTGTGTGTGTGTGTGTGTGTGTGTGTGTGTGTGTGTGTGTGTGTGTGTGTGTGAAGGTATATATATATACGTACATACATACACCCACATAATATGCTACTCCCTATCTAAATTATCTTAAGGTACCCTGTGATGTAGTCAGAAAATTGGAGGCAAATGAGTCGTTTAAAAATTGCCACGAAACAACACCTATAGGGAAGAAAGGAGTGTGTTGCGTGCATAGTCAGGAGGAATCAGCAGAAGCCTCCTCCAATTCTCATACACAACAACAACAGGGTCCTTTAATGTGTGCGTATACGGTCACCATATATGCTGTTTATACACTTGACCATGTTACCTGTATGGCGACGGTGAAGGAGGAGGAGGAGGAGGAAAAGAAGATGGAGGATGAAGAGAAGGAGGAGGAGGAGGAGGAGGATGAAGGGGAGGACGAGGAAGAGAAGGAGGAGGAAGAAGGGGATGAGGAGGAGGAAAAGAAGGAAGAGGAGGAAAGAATACAAAGAAGGAGAAGGAGAGGAAGAAAACAAAGACAAAAATATAGTGGGAACAAAACAGAAGAAAAAGACGAAGACAAGAATGAAATGAGGAAGAAGGAAAAAGATGGATAAGAAGGAGAAGGACTCGACGAAAAGAAGAAGGGTGAAAGACACTGGCTGACCAAAGGAGAGAAAAGCAAGACTGTAGGACTGATGAAGGAGATGGATGAGGACAAACTGGAAGGATGGCCGTGTGGGGGGTATGAGCCACGAGGAAGAGGAGGAGGAGGAAGAGGTGGAGTAGGTGGAGGAGGAGGAGGAAGAGGTGGAGGAGGTGGAAGAAGAGGAGGTGGAGGATGAGGAGGAAGAGACAGAGGAGGTGGAGGAGGAGGAGGAAGAGACAGAGGAGGTGGAGGAAGAGGAGGAGGAGGAGGAAGAGGAGGAAGAGACAGAGGAGAAAGAACAGGAGGAGGAGGAGGAGGAAGAAGAAGAAGAGGTGGAGGATGAGGAGGAAGAGACAGAGGAGAAAGAGAGGAAGAGGAAGAAGAAGAGGTGGAGGATGAGGAGGAAGAGGATGAGGAGGAAGAGGATGAGGAGGAAGAGGAGGAGGAGGAAGAGGAGAAGGAGGAGAAAGAAGAGGAGGTGGAGAATGAGGAGGAAGAAGAGGAGGATGAGCAAAGGAAAACAACAAAGGAAATCAAACAACAACAAACCTTGCCTAATCTTTCTCGACCCAAATGACACAGACTCTCCCAGGCAGGTATTAATTAAGAAAAAATAATACCTCTGAGTAAAGCCTAGCATATACCTGACTGGCCGAGGCACGAGTCTTCTTCACCACCATGGAGTGAGGTCGGCTCGTGGTTGGCAATATCTATACTGTGTACGCTATTCCTCGCCTCCCGCAGAGTAGAAATTCCAGTGTCGAGCATAGAGAGTGGCGACCATATATACGAGAAGTGGAGAAGAGAACTGGTGGTGGATCCTTCCCTTCTTTCTCCCTTGCCACTTCGAGTTCCTTTCCCTTATTTAATCTACCTCCTCCTCTCACTCCTTCTCCGCCTCCTCCTCCTCCTCCTCCTCCTCCTCCTTCTGCTGTCCTATATAAATTCCATGTTAGTTTTTCCATACTACATGGTATCTTTTCATTTCCTGCCAGCTTCGGCTGGAGGGAGTGGTGGGTGGGGAGGAACCTTCTTCTTTGCTATACTTTCCCTCACTCTTGTAGGTTAGATAGAATAGCAAAATCAAGCAGCCTCGTAAGGACCAGTAGGTCTGTTGCTGTTTGAATGTCCTTTGTATTCCTTTGTATTCCTTCTTCTCCTCCTCCTCTCCTCCCATTTTTTCTTTGTCACATATATTTTTGTTGATTTCCTTCGTAGTGAGTGTAAAATTTTTGGCCCTACTTTCGTTTTTCCTGTTCGTTTCTGATCCTTTCCCTATCATGGTGGTTGTAGTAGTTGTAGTGGTAGTGGTAGTTGTGATAGTAGTAGTGGTAGTTGTGATAGTAGTAGTGGTAGTTGTGATAGTAGTAGTGGTAGTTGTGATAGTTGTAGTGTAGTTGTGATACTTGTAGCATAGTGTTAGTTGTTGTATTGATAGTGGTACTGCTGTGGTTGTAGTGGTGGTAGTTATAGTAGTTGTGGTGATTGCAGTGATGGTAGTTGTAGTCGTTGTTGTTGTTGTTGTTGTTGTAGTTGTGGTGGTGGTTGTAGTTGTGGTGGTGGTGGTTGTTGTAGTTGTAGTGTTGGTAGTTATAGTCGTTGTTGTTTTGTTGTTGTAGTAATTGTAGTGATAGTTGTAGTTGTGGTGGTGGTTGTAGTTGTGGTGGTGGTGGTTGTAGTTGTGGTGGTGGTGGTTGTAGTGTTGGTAGTGGTGGTGGTGTCAGGCGGGGCAGGGAGGGGCGGGACCACACATGGCCCACTGACAGCGGTACCTGCCACCCTCATTACTGGCACCACCCAGCCCCACCAACCAACCCCGCTCCGCCCCGCCCAACCCCAACTCCCTGGGTCTTGCCCCGCCTCGGCACGCCCCAATTCAAGATCGTTTAGCCCCGCCCCGCCCTAACCCAAGCTCACATAGCCCCGCCCCGCCCCATTACATGATTACATAGCCCCGCCCCATTACATGATTAAATAGCCCCGCCCCGCCCCGCCCCGCCCCACTACAGGATCCCATAGACCCGCCCGCCCCGCCCCAATACAAGATCGCATATCCCCGCCTAGCCCGAACCTAAGATCGCATAGCCCCGCCCCGCCCCGCCCCGCCCCACGAAACTATATATTCCGTCCAGCCCAGTCCAAACATTGGCCCCCTGGAATGTATGATAAATGATAGAAGGTTAGAGAACATTTATGTATATATATAACGAGAGAGAGAGAGAGAGAGAGAGAGAGAGAGAGAGAGAGAGAGAGAGAGAGAGAGAGAGAGAGAGAGAGAGAGAGAGAGAGAGAGTATACTTCATCTGACACTTCACTCACATTCACATACCCGAAAAATACGTAGACTACTTCTTGATTTAGGAAGATATAATATTCACGAGAGGATTTGTGTGACATAATCCTACATTGCATGATTTAATTGCACGAAATAAGGAGGAACAACAACAAGAACAACTACTACTACAACAACAACACCAACAACAACAACAACAAAAATAACAACAACAACGAATATAATGGAGACTTGATGCAACTTTCTCAATATATTATGCATGATACCCAAACTGTTAACTCTTGTACCCTCCACTATAATAATTTGACTCCTCACACGTCCACAGCCAGCCAGACATCAGGATCTCTCTCTCTCTCTCTCTCTCTCTCTCTCTCTCTCTCTCTCTCTCTCTCATACCGTACGTGGTGTGGGTTGACGAAGGCTGCTAATTAACACCACCTGCAGCCCCACACACACCACAAGCAAGGTTATATACAGCTGTGCTTCGTCAGATCCAAATCGTGCATAGGTACGAGTATAGGGACAAAAAGCCACCGTCAGTAAAGTCGTGGTCAGTTTTCTAGTAGTTCTTAATAACCCTCCTTTAGAAAGTGTACAATCACGAACCATGATAAGTATAATATAAATATAATATATAATAAAATATAATATAATATCCCAGACGTTTGTGTATCTACCACCGACCTGACCTTGGAAGTGTTAATTAGGATATAAATTATTCTCACATTATAGTGGTCTCCCTCACACTAATAATTGGTTAAGAAGTCAGACATGATATTTTTTTTTTTCCAAGATCTAGCGTCTTTTTTTTTTTTTTTTTTTTTTTTTTAGAAATTTAATGTTCATCTTTTAACATGTATTGTGATAAAGAGATAATTGCTGAGAGGCAGAATTAATACAAACTAAAACGAGCTAGGTGAGAATGAGGAAGGTGTGTGAGTGAGTGAGTGAGTGAGTGAGTGAGCCAGTGTGCATCTCAGCCTCAATGACCACGAGACTCAAGTATCGAGTGATGTCATTTGGTACCACGCTGCGACGGAGATGTGCAGGAGGTGTGTGTGTGTGTGTGTGTGTGTAGATGGGGGAGAGGCGAGAGAGAGAAACAGAGAGAAGACCCACTTGGCACTCGGTAAGCTGAAATGAAGATGTGGATAGAGGAGCGTGGATGAAAGGGAATGGAGGGAGATGTGCAGGAGGAGGAGGAGGAGGTGTGTGTGTGTGTGTGTGTGTGTGTGTGTGTGTGTGTGTGTGTGTGTGTGTGTGTGTGTGTTAATGGGGGAGGGGAGAGAGAGAGAGAGAGAGAGAGAGAGAGAGAGAGAAGGCCCACTTAGCACTCGGTAAGGTGGAACGAAGAAAGGGATAGCGTGGATAATTACGTGTGGCATAATTATGTTGGGTTGAATAGTGAAGAGAGAAGCATGGATGGCTACAGTAGGCTTATGAAAGTGTTAAGGTAAGGGGAGGCAGAATGACTTTAATCAACTATTGGAACCGAAATTTAAATGGAAGGCTGGAATGAAAACGGGGAGGGGAGAGGGAGTAGGAAGTTATGCTATGTTGATTCATGTTGCTATCCTATGCTGCTTCATGTCCCTATGCTATGTTGCTTTATGTTGCTATGCTATGTTGATTCATGTTGCTATCCTATGCTGTTATGCTACGTTGCTTTATGTTGCTATGCTATGTTGCTAGGTTATGGTGTTTCATGTTGCTATGCTATGTTATGGTGTGAATTATGAGAGGAAAGAATACGGGGATATATAATAGGGATGTAGGAAGGGAGACAAGCAACGAGGAGAGAGGAAAGCACATTTAGGAGAGAGAGTGAGGAAGAAGAGAGATGAGACAGGAGACAGGGAGACACAGAGGAAGGGAGAGAAATGCCGGAAGAGGGAGGCGGAAGGAGGTTGGTAGCGATAGAGGGAGATGGAAGGAGACAGATGGACAGGCAAGCAGGCAGGCAGGCAGGCAGGCAGGCAGGCAGGCAGGCAGGCAGGCAGGCAGGCAGACAGGCAGGCAGGCAGGCAGGCAGGCAGGCAAGCAGGCAGGGAAGGGAGAGTTGGAGGGATAGAGGGAAGAAGGGAAGAAAGGGTGGAACGAGGAAGAGAAGGGGAATGAAAGAGAAAGGAAAGGGAAGGAAGGAGGGATAGAGGGAAGAAGGGAAGGAAAGGGGGTAGCTAGGAAGAGAAGGGTATGGAAAGAGAAAGGGAAAAGAAGGAAGGAGGGAGCTAGGAAGAGAAGAGGATGGAGAGATAAGGGGAAGGAGGGGGAAGGGATAAATGGGGCAGGGATGGAGGGAGGTGAGGCAATGCTGTGTCGTGTGTGGTATGCTGACAATGCCGTCACATATTAATTAAGAGTCAAATGTAGGTTACTGATTCCTCCAAATTGAACGACTACAAACACAAACCATCAAAATTGTTTCTTGGCACAATTTGAAGGAATCGGTGCACAGCCTTCCAATTGGCCAAAAATAAATGGTATCTTTCTCACATTTTGACAATCGTAGAGGAAGTGCGTGTGTGACACAACAGCAAGAGAACTGGCATTACCATAGGATAATTATCCACGCAATAAAGTGACATCGTGGCTTAGTTAGGATGAATCAGTAGCTTTCCAATTTACCAACAAAAGAATCTCTCCTTAAGAACTTGACTGATGTTGTCAAGGAGCTGATGAGCATCTTACATTTGAGGGGTGGGGAGGGGTTTGTTTGGGTGGGAGGGGGAGGGGCTGTACCACGAGATACTGTGTGCGACTGTACATGATGGTTTCTGAGGTTATGGAGTTCAGATTGACGAGCAACACACACACAGCCAAGGTCCGCAGTGTTCACTTTCTCTCCTCCTCCTGCTCCTTCCCTTGTTTTCCCTTCTCTAACCTCCTCCACCTCCTCCTTCCCTTCCCTTCCTTTCCACACCCTATTATGTCCTTTCTCCTCCTCCCCATTCTTCGTTTCTCTTCCCTTCTCCGTCCTTTCCCTTCCTTTCCCTTCCCTTGCACGACCTCTGTCCATTCTCCTCCTCCTCCTCCTCCTCCTTCCCCTCCTCCTATTCCTCCTCCTCCTATTCCTCCTCCTCTTCCTTCTCCTCCTCCTCCTCTTCCTCCTCATCCTTGCCTTCCTTCCATGTCCTGTCTTGTCTTGGTCACCCTCTGTCTTACCGACCTGCATCCATCTTCTGTGTCACATCATTCCATTTCAGTCATTCCCCCTCGCTTTTACTCTCTCTCTCTCTCTCTCTCTCTCTCTCTCTCTCTCTCTCTCTCTCTCTCTCTCTCTCTCTCTTTGCTTACTTCTGCAGTCTTATCAACGTGTCAGTCAGCTCTCTCTCTCTCTCTCTCTCTCTCTCTCTCTCTCTCTCTCTCTCTCTCTCACACACACAGGCAGACAATATCACTCGGGCCACCACAGCAGTGAGGTTGTGGTCGAGGGGGCGCCAGTCAAGGAAAGGGAGAAGGAGGGAGGGAAGGGAGGTGAGAAGAAGGGAGGGGGGGAGAAAGAAAAGGAGGGTAGAAGGAGGGAGGGAAAGAAGAGGAGAAAGAAGGAAGGGGAGAAAGAAAAGTAGGGAGAAGGAGGAGGGTAGAAGGAGGGGGGGAAGGGAGGTGAGAAGAAGAAGGGAAGGGAGATGGAGGGGTGGAAAGAAGAGGAGGGTAGAAGGAGGGAGGGAAGGGAGGTGAGAAGAAGGAAAGAGGGGGGGGGAAGAAGAGGATGGAAAAGGAGGAGGGGAAAAGAGGTGAGTCGAGTGTTTTCCTCTTCGTTTCTGGCTTTTCCAAATTGTACAAAGTGTGATATAACAAAATAGAGAGTTTAAAAGTGCTTAAGTAAATAATATCAAAACAACCGAGTTTATAAGTATTTAAGTAAATATCAAAACAAGCAAGTATGTGTGTAAGTAACCAGGTAAGTTTGTAAGTAAGTGTACACGTGTAAGAAAAAGTAACCGAGTATATAAGTGCTTACGTAAATATATAAGAAAACAAGTGTGTAAGTAAGCGACCATGTAAGTTTGTAAGTACAGTAAGTATACATGTGTAGAAGCACGTATTGCCCGAGGAAAGGGAGTGTTCAAACTGAGGCATATTTCTGCCCTCCTTGCCCCTGATTGGATAAAAGTGTATGTATGTATGTATGTATGTATGTATGTATGTATGTACGTACGTGTATGTATGTATGTATGTACAGTTTATTATGTATGTGTGTGCGTATGTATGTACAGTATATTATGTGTGTCTATGTATGTGTGTATGTATGTACAGTTTAGTATGTATGTATGTATGTATAGTATATTATGTGTGTCTATATTATGTGCGTATGTATGTACAGTATATTATGTGTGTGTGTATACTGTATAATTATGTGTATGTATGTATGTAGGTACGTGTGTATGTCTGTTCAGTATATATTTGTATGCATGTGTGTATATTCATTTATGTGCTTGCATGTATGTATGAAAAATGAACGTAGCCTAATAAATATTTTTTTGTCAAACACACACAGTAATTAGAGAAGACAAATCATGGGCAGGTAAGTAAGAAGGAAAGTAAGTGTAGTAGTTGTAATGTAGGTTTTAATTAGATCGATTCACAGGTAGGCAAAGAGGTGGTCAGGTAGGCCTATATCTGTTGGGGTGGGTAGGCTCTGTGTTAATGAAGTGTGTGTGTGTGTGTGTGTGTGTGTATGTGTGTGTAAGTGTGAGTGTGTGAGTGTGAGTGTGAGTGTGTGTGTGTGTGTGTGTGTGTGTGTGTGTGTGTGTGTGTGTGTGTGTGTGTGTGTGTGTGTGTGTGTGTGTGTGTGTGTGTGTGTGTGTGTGTGTGTGTGTAAGTGTAAGTGTATGTGTGTGTGTGTGTGTAAGTGTAAGTGCTCGTGTGTGTGTATGTGTGTATATATATAACAAACGTAAGAACACACACACACACACACATTGACATGAACATGGAACTAAAATTAAAACCAAACCCGAGAAAAATAATAAGCAAAGAATTAAGAAAACCATAAAAGGCACAACACGAGACCGGAGAGGAAGAATAAGAAAAAAGGAGGAGAGTGAAGAAGGAAGAAGAAGAGATCAGGGAGACAATACATGTGGGTGGGCGATGGGTAAAGGAGTTTATTATTAGTTAAGTATATTGGTGGGCTGGTGTAAGTTAGTGGGGAGCTTATAAATAGGCAAGCAGGTAAGTAGGTAGGTTGGTATAGAGGTTGGTAGATTGGTTAGTGGGTGGGTGTTTGGTTATGTAGGTAGATAGGTTGGTTGGTATAGAGGTTGGTAGATTGGTTGGTGGGTGGGTGTTTGGTTATGTAGGTAGATAGGTAGGTAAATAGGTGGGTAGGTAGGTAGGTAGGTCAGTAGGTAGGTTCACTGACTCTCTGACCAGCTGGTAAGTAGGTTGATAGGTATGCAGGAATTCAGGCTAACAGGAAGACAACCAGGTAGGAAAACACACACACACACACACACATCCTCTAAGACAGGGAGTGTTGGTGGGTGTGTGGGTGAGGCAGGGGGAAGTGGAAATACCGAAAGAAATTATCAAACTACTGTCACCCCATTCCAGGAAACACGGACCGGTTGGCAGATGCTGAGGTTAAAACAAATCTTATGAAAAATGTTAATACGAGACTAACTTGTAAATGAATTCTCTACTTTACCCAGCAGGAAATACTCTAAAACTTTATACGTAACACAAGCCCCCCATCGTGGTCAGGTGAAGTATTTCTAAGGTGTATACTTACATGATAAAATAAGTATATATGTGTAGAATGTATGTCAGCTATAGAACGTGACCCACATATGACATTTAGTGGTAGATATGATAAACATTATGCCAGGGAGAAGTTTGGGAGCTGTGAACTGATGGGGTTTCATTATGTGACATCAACCATTGCTCCACTAGTGACAGAGAGAGTGTGTACGGTACATAGAGTCTTACAACCAGAGAGAGACAGACAGACGGACGAAAGGAGGGAGAGAGGAAAGGAGGGATAGAGGAAAGGAGGGAGAGAGGAAAGGAGAGAGAGAGGAAAGGAGGAAGGAAGGAAAGGAGAGGGAGGGAGGAAAGGAGGGAGAGAGGAAAGGAGGGAGAGAGGGAGCGAGGAAAATGAGGGAGAGAAGTGAGGGAGGGAGGAAAGGGAGAGAGCATATGACTCCACTAATGCTCCACCAGTGACAAAAGGAGCGTGACAGACAGACGGACGGAGGGAGGGAGGGAGAGAGGAAAGTGATGGAGAGAGCGAGTGACTACCAATGCTGCAGTGGTCAGACAGGTATATTGTGTTGCCGTAATGTAAGATCTCAGTCTGCTAGCGCCTCTCATCGTGTTTTCCTTAGTTTGGATAAAATCGCCTGGTGTTAGTCTTCATACAAGCAGCTTAGGGAGAGAGTCAATGGAGGAGGTAGGCTTAAGGGGGAAATTTTGTGTTGGTAATTTTGGAGCAACTGATTCCTCCAAACTCTTCCAAGCAACAGAATACCATTATTTTTGCTCTTCTGGTCCTGTTTCCTGGCATACTTTGGAGGAATCAAGGCACTCCAATGTAACAAAAGCGAATAACCACCTTAATTAAAGTTGAAGGGGCCTGTGTTTAGGAGCAGAAAAGAAACTGAATTTACTGAATATTGATGTTTTTAAAGGCAAAATTAATTAGTTGAATCTTAAGGGGAGAACCTCATTTTGGTAAAGTGGAGGTGCTACTTATTATGCCAAACTATCCCAGGAAAAAAAAACAACTCAATGCTAATAATAGAAGATTTGTTTCGTGACATAGTTTGGAGGATTCAGTAGCCTTCCAATTGACCAAAAAAAGATTAATTTCTCCCCTTAATTAATCAGTACTCTACAGGTGCCACATATACGAGTGTTAAGGGGGTGCGGGAATAGGGGGGCAGGCTTGAAGGGGGGGGTGTTTAGGGGGGTGCGGGAGTAGGGAACATGTTTGGGGGGGTTTTGGGTTGTGCGGGAGTAGGGGGGACATGCTTGGGGGGGGTTTTGGGGGGTGCGGGAGTAGGGGGACAGGCTTGGGGGGGGGGTGCAGGAATAGGAGACAGGCTTTCTACCCACCCCAAGCTTGTCCCCCTATTCCCGCACCTCCCAACCCCTCCCCCCCCACCCCAAGCCTGTCCTCTACTCCCCCTGTCCCCCCCTTAATCCACATCTAAAATAAAAAAAATATATATAGCAACAAGAGTTCAGGTATATATAACGGTATGGTCTCACACAATTGTACTCATTTATCCTTGTTTAGTGTTGTGGTTCGGTTGTTGTTGTTGTTGTTGTTGTTTTGCTCTTTTTTGGGGGGAACTCACGATATTTTCCTTCCGTTATATTCATTGCATCTTTCACAGTAAATAAACAACATCTCGTGCTTCATCTCCATGCATTAAAATATCAAGATTTGCTCATGTGAATCTGATTGGATGTAATCTTCTGTAATATATATCATAGTTAATCGATATTTATATGTATGTATGAGAGCCGGTCAATATAATAATACAAGTTTTTCAAATGTTTAGTGTACTGCAGTTAAAAATCTTCCTTTCTTGATTTATTCTCGCAATTTTGTTCAGTTTCATACAGATAAAAATGCACGATTAGCTAATTTACATCCACGGCGTTCAACGATAACCCAAAATGCAGCCTCCCAGGATATTATCAGGCGTAGTAAAGATGCATAGATAACCCGGGGATAACTTGTTTGCTAACACGAGGCAAGGAAAAAAAACAACAAAAGAAGTTAATGGTGTATAACTTGTCAGGCAGGCAGGCAGGAGCAGGCAGGGAGGAGGGGAAGTAGGAAGGGAAGGAGGGATGCAGGGAGACAGGCAAGCAGACAGGTAGGTAGGTAGACAGGTAGGTAAATATCTAGGAACGCAGGCAAGCAAACAGGCAGGTAGCTAGGCAGGCAGGCAAGCAAATCGGGAGGTAGCTAGGCAGGCAGGCACGCGGGCAGACATGCAAATAGGTAGTATGTAGGTAGATAGGCAGGATGGTTAAGGAAAGCAGAAGCAAGGGCAGGCAGGCAAGGAGAGAGGGAGAGAGGGAGAGAGGGAGAGAGGGAGAGAGGGAGAGAGGGAGAGAGGGAGGGAGGCAGGAGGGCAGACAGACAAACCAAGCATATGTCCACCTGTCCCCTCACCTTGACCTGTCTATACCCTGTCGCACACTCCCTCCTCCAGTCCCCAGTTCCTATAGTCCCACATTTCTCAGTCCCCGTGAATACCTAATCGATTTCAGGGCACCTTTTTTTCATTTTCCAGGAATTGAAAAAGGAGAACGAAGACTGCGCGTATCCTGGAAGACCTTGTAGCACGAGGGAGTAATAGGAGACAGAAAGGAGGGACATTAAGTACAAAGGCATAGAGAGAAAGGAGGAACAGTTAAAGAATTTTAAAGACATCGATTTGGGCCTTCATCCAGGAGAGACAATACTGTATGCGAGATGATGCAAAACAATATAATGTCAAGGAGTATTTAGCTAGCCTGAACAATGATTACCCTTCCAACACGACGGCAGATGGTTTAGGGTTGGGAGAGATTCTACTTCCCCAGGACACTGATGAAAATGAATAGACTACATAATATATTGGCCTTGTCTGGTTAGGTCACTCATGATCAGACTTGGTATATATACAATAAAAAAAAAAAAAAAAGGAAATAAATAGCTGCATATTATGTCAGTGAGGTTAGCCATGATCAGACTGAGGGACTGGAACCCACGCCATGCTGGGTATTGTAAACACTCGAGAATTTTACCGACCACATGCCGTATAAGGGCTGAGAACTGGCCAACTGCGCTACCAGATGCCCAACAGAGCCGTGTGGGGCAGCGACGGCGGCGGCGGTGGCGGCGAAGGGGGAGATGACGGAGGGAGTAGTGAACAGGCGACGTATGTGTGTATGTATAGTTGAGTGCAATAGTAGTGTATAATATGCGACGTATGTGTGTACAGTTGAGGAAAATAGTAGTGTAACAGGCGACGTGTGTGTGTACAGTTGAAGGCAATAGTAGTGAAGTATGCGACGTATGTGTGTATAGTTGAGGAAAATAGTAGTGAACAGGCGACGTATGTGTGTTGTTGTTGTTGTTATTACTCTAGACTGTTATCTTTTAAAGCACCGTGGATATAGTTAAGAGTAAACAATAGTAGCTTTTTTTCCACCAGAATGTTATCTTTTAAAGTGTGTGTACAGTTGAAGCCAATAGTAGTGTATTTATTATTATTATTATTATTATTATTATTATTATTATTATTATTATTATTATTATTATTATTATTATTATTATTTATTTGTTAAAGCTCCGTGTGTATAGGTTCTCTTTACAACTGTTCCAGCCATTTTTATTTAAACTGAATGAATCTAAGTAGTCAAAGTATTCCACTCTAAAGTTTAAAGGTGAGCTGTGGAAAAAAAAAAATAATAGGGATGGGGAAGGGATTCAAATAAAACCTAACAAGCTTACACCATACTTCTTTTATTATCCTTTTCACTCACTTTTACTTTCCCAACTAACCTATAGGCAACCAACCTAGCTCCTCTTCCCTGTACACCATCCATTTATTTATTAATTCTACATCACTATCTTTCCACTTCATCTTAAAACCCCTCTTTCTTCTTTCTCCCTATATATCATACAGTTATACTCTCTCTATCACTATCTCTTTCTATTCTCACACACACTATGCCTTCTCTACTAACCCTGTTCCTCTTCCCTATCTATATCTTTGAAATAGAGAAAAATAAGGAGGGATGAGAGGTGAAGTTATTAAGTTGTGCACGCGCACAAGCATACACACACACGCACACAAGCAAATACAAACACACACGCACACAAGCAAACACACACACACACACACGCACAAACAACCACACACACACACAACACACACACACAAACAGGTTAGACAATAGACAGCCAGACTCAAAGAAGAGCCGCGTTTTGTGAGAGTCGCGTGCCACTCCAATATTTATACGAAAATTATTCACAAGGTTGATCAAATCGAGAGAAAAATCTTAAATCGACTGATGCTACACAGAGTAAACAAGTCTTCGTTCACACTCCTATTTTTTAGACACACTTCTTAGGGGCGAAATAACTCTCTGAAAAAAAAAATAATAATAAATAAAATAAAAACTACGCAACGAAAACTATCTTAAGGTGATAGTATAGTGTTGGTACATTGGAGTGCCTTGATTCCTCCAAACTATGCCAGGAAACAGGACCAGAATAACACAATGTGGTTTGGAATAGCTTGGAGAATATAATCAGTTGCTCCAGATTTACCAACACTATATATTATACTTTCCCCCTTATAGCAATCACAAACACACAACAACGTTAACTAGTCCACTGCAAAAATATATAAATGGATTTCTATTTTTTTATTTTCTTCAATCTTCCTTATAAACCTGATCCAGTAGTCCTCCATCCCAGACCACCCACGGAACATCACCTCAACTCAGAGCTACACGTGGTTTTCTGTCTGACATGGTGATGGTGATATCTTTCCCGGCCCTTTCATGCACTACTTTGATAACTCTAGGTGTGGTTGGTCTTCACATTATTCTGTCTTCTTTCTGTCTGTCTGTCCCCTGTCGACTGTCATCACCTATTTACATTTCTATAGTCTGCATCTCCCTGTCTGTCTATATTCCAACCTTACTTAGTGTCTATACCCACCTATATTATGCAGTATATTTTGTGTTCTGTCTGTCCCCTGTCGACTATCATCAACTACTTATACTTCTATAGTCTGCACCTCATTGTCTATCTATGTTTCAACCTTACTTAGTGTCTATACTCACCTATATTATGCTGTACACTCAGCTACAGTTTACACTCTACAATAATATATACACCTACAGTTCGAATCCCAGTGTAGTTGGTTCCATCTTAGACATAGGAAACACCCAGAGGTAGTATAGATTAAAGGGGAAGTTTTGTGTTGGTAAATCTGAAGCAACCGAATCCTCCAAACTATTCCAAGCAACAAAACACCATTACTTTTGCTATTCTGGTCCTGGTTCCTAGCATACTTTGGAGGAATCAAGGCACTCCAATGTACCAAAAAAGAATTTCCCCCTTAAAGACTAGACTCACCTACACTTTATATATATACTCTATACCCACCAATTACTACTATCAGTATTATTCATAAAACCCCGTGAGTAATGTTAGGAAAGGGTAAAACTTCGACGTCAAAAAATACCCCGACATCATCATCATCATCATTCACAGGATTTGCTCAATATAATAGGATAGGATATAAACAATTCCAAAAGTCAACGGGAAAAATATACCCCGACGTCATCATTCATTCAAAGGATTTACTCAATATAATATCATAGTAAAAAAAACAATGTACAAGATGAAACGAAAGCCAGAAGTCAACGGGAAAAATATACCCCGACATCATCATCATCATTCACAGGATTTACTCAATATAATAGAATAAAAACAACCATGTACGAGATGAAACGAAAGCCAGAAGTCAACCGGAAAGCGAACCGAGCCATATTGCACATCCTCTTTCAGTCTGCATCACACTCACCCACCAGCACCCACTCCTCTAACATCTAAAATCCTCCTGAAAGACTGGAGTGACGTCATGACCAATAACAAAGGTCACAGGGTGGTGGTGGTGGTGGTGGTGGGGGAGGGAGGTCAGGTCAACCTTTGTGTGCGTGGGTTGAGCTACAAGGGGTCATGGTCAGCCAGGTTATGTAGGGAAGGAAGGTGCTCTGACGTGGCCTCTTGCAAATTGGTGTACATCCACAGTCCAAACACACACACACACACACACACACACACACACATGTTCACACGTGCATACAAAATCACATACACAAGTACCCCTCACAACCCTAGCCAAAAACTAGAGGTCCCATATACATAAAAACACACACGCAAACACATATTTAAAACCTCCAAACACACACACACACACACGTACACACACGCACACACACACACACACACACACACACGCACATCCAGAGAGCGCCCACACACATAACCAAGCACTACACACAAAAATAAAACCAGGACGGACGCAAGGAGCAAAAAATTATTAGCATCCTCCCACAAAAAACGGGCGGCCTCCCTCCCACGCTGCAGACAGACGGAGGGGGGGAGGGGGGGGGCAAGGGAGGGGGGAGGGGAGCGATCTAGGGGGGCGGGTAAGGTGCAGAGGGGCGAGCTAGGGGGGCGACGACGTGGTGTGTTGGCCGCCCCCGTCAATTATTGTTGCCAGGGTCGTGAGCTGACCTTCAACCCACACCAACACCACCACCACCAAAACCATTACCCATTACCCTATCCTTGTCAGTACCTATCCACTGACAACAACATTATCATCACCATTATCACCATCACCAAAATCATTACCCTATCCTTGTCAGTACCTTTCAACTGACAATAACATTATCATTACCAACACCACCAACACCACCAAAACCATTACCTTATCCTTTCCACTGACAACAACATTATCATCACCATTATCACCATCACTATCACCAAAACCATTAATTACCTTATCCTTGTCAGTACCTTTCCACTGAAAACAACATTATCATCACCATTATCACTTATTAGTATCATTGCCACCACCACCACCACCATCACCAAAACCATTACTTCTCTCCTTATCAGTACCTCACCAATGCCACTATTACCATTACCACCACCATACTAGTACCATTGCCATCACCACCACCACCACCAAAATCATTACTTCTCTCTTTATCAGTACCTCACCACTGACAACATCATTACCATCATCCCCAACTACCATCAGGTTACCTCCCTCATCGACATCTCTCCTTCTTCTCCTACTTGTTTACCTTTCTTCCTTTTTTCTTTAAGCCCATTTCATCTCCCTCTACTTTTGCTTCATCCTTTCCTCTCCTCTCATTCTTCTCTTCTACCTCCCTTCCCCTCTACAAACTCATTATCCCTTCCTCTTTCCCTCCTTCTCTATCCCTCTTCATCTTCTCCTCACCCTTCCTCTTTCAGTCCTTCTCCTCAACTTACTTCACCATCCACTAGGCAAATAATATTATACAGAACCATAACTATCTCCTTACCCCTCCATATACGTGTTAAGATGTTTATCTGTCCCTGAGTGTAACAGTGTGCTACATGCATCACAAGGTAACAACAACAATATTACTGACTGCTACAGATACTCACACACCGGCCCACAACATGTCCTCTCTCACCTGCAAAATAGAGAGACAAGACCAACATTAACACAGGTAGGATATTACGATGTTTTTATGACGATGATGAATATAAAATCTGAAATGACTAGTATTCCAAAGAGTGAGTCAGACTGGTACATACAACTGTGTCGAGGGTTCCTTACTCTAAACGTGATTTCAAAATGTCTTTCTGTCCGTCATGTGGGTGTGTTCGTTACGTGCTGACACTCTCTTCCATACATTATCATTAGAAATCTCCTACTCTGCAAGGCTGGTACTCCTACCCATGATATAGTCAGATGAAAATGTTTGTCTTTCACTTCCCAGAGGTCTGGATAATTACTTGGCTAGTGGTGATGTATCATATAAATACACTATCTATAATATACAGGGTGTCCATAAAATATTTGAAGATGTAAAGTTGTTCAGATAATTTATGGACATCCTATACATTATATAAATACATGTATATATATGTATGTATGTACTTACATATTATAGTTTCTGTGTTTTTTTAGCAGTGCCTCACATCTCACACATCTCCACCCTATAAAACATCCCCCCAACATGCCCACACCCAGCTCTTACACCTCACACCCGGCCCCATATACTACTGTCACAACTCAGACCACACCCTGACACATCACTCCCCGACCCCCCCCCCCCCCACTCTCCCCCCACACCTCACCTTCACACCTCACTGTTAACCAGCCTTACACTCACATCTGGAGATACTAAGAGATGGACTGGGTCTGTTTTCATACAAGATCTTTGAAACTCTTATGTCATCTTCAACAGGAAGATTGAAATGAACATTGGAGTGGCGAAATCTTTCTCATTCTCGATAATAAGAATTTTTTGGGGTCATCTGTGTGAATGGTCTTCTCGTATGTGTTACTTGATGGGTGTTTATATTGTAGGTCACGACTTCAAGAGTTATAAAGATAAATGGCAAGAACACTATACGATCTAGTGTTACAGTGTTGGTAAATTTGGAGCAAACTTATTCCTCTAAAGTATTCCAAAGCAACAGGCTATACCATTATTATTGTCAATTTGATCCTATTTCCTGGCATATACTTTGGAGGAATCATTATTATACTATCCCCTTAAGGTGCACACACGCACTCATACGCACACACATCCATACATACACACATCATCCTACACACAGATAACATTTTTACATACACAGCTCTATTGCATACGTGGACATACATACACTCATACATACATACATACAGAGAGCAAAATACAAAAGCACATTGAAGCAAGCACAAGCATCCAATATTGAATGAAAGCAGTTCTGGAGCCTGATCATATTAAAGTGTATATACATAATACAAAAAGTGTAGGCGAATATTAACTCATGAAATGTAACTTGACTCTCCCCAAATGAGATAACGCGACAAAATATAATGGCTCAGATTACTGGCAGAATCCTTACACACACACACACACACACACACACACACACACACACACACACACACACACACACACACACACACACACACCACACACACGAAAGCACACACACATTTCTTCTTCTATAATGAGACAAGTGAGGACATAGATTGTCAGTACACTCACATGAACAAACACAACATTATTATACACACAGACTGACACAGACAGTCACATTACTACACACACACACACACACACACACACACACACACACACACACACACATACATACACACACACACACCTGTCACTACCAAACATTCCACAGCCAGCTAAGCAAAACGTTGGAATGTGTTGTATTGACTCGACTGATTCTCTGCTCGTCCTCGACTGTGTTTGGTCCTCCTCCTCCTCTTCCTACTTCTCCTCCTTCTCCTCCTTTTCCTCCTCCTTTTCCTCCTCCTCCTCCTTTTCCTCCTCCTCCTCCTCCTTATCCTCCTCCTCCTCCTCCTCCTCCTCATTCTCCTGTTTGCTCTCTCGGTTCAGTTTGCTGTAGAGTCAGAACCAAAACATGTGTCCCTTTGATATTGTAGGTCAGTCAGTCAGTGTGTAAGTGCTTGGCTTTAGGTGTAGTATAGAAATTGCCTGTATACTAACACACACACACACACACACACACACACACACACACACACACACACACACACACACACATACATACACATATAAATGAAAATGTAAAGCAAAATGAAAACAAAATATCAACAATAACAACAACAACAACACACACACACACACACACACACACACACACACACACACACACACACACACACCACCACCACCACCAACACCGCCATTTGTTATTGTTCGTATGCTGAGTCTGTCTGTCTTGTTTCCTGACATAAATTAGAGGAGTCAGTAGCCCCCCCAATTAACTCAAAGTATGTGGCCTTCTCTATCTTACATGAAGTTCCCGAATGACTGGAAAACTGAAACTCATACATGGTTAAAGTTACATTGGCCCCAACAGAATCATCCTTAAAACAAATCTATTCCGTTACGTCATCAATATTGATATAATTATCCTACTGACTCAGATTTTTCTCAAGGCCTTCTTCTGGGGGTTGCAAATATATACATCGCTGAAAAGGTTACTTGCTTATTTTTCCAATCTTTGCTATAAAACAGATCCATTACTCGCACTTTGGGGTAGCCTGCTTCCTGGCGTAGCTTGGAGGTTTCGGTCGCCTTCCATTTTATCAACAAAAAAGTCGTCTCCCCTTAATTTACCTGCAGCGATAATATACTGCATCGGTACCCAGTTACATACCCGAGTTCCTCTGCGTCTCTGACTAACTACTGAAACGATATTCCCACATCCTATTGTTGGTTAGAGAAGGCCCCCTTGACTTTCCCCTCCAGCCAGACAGACCCCAGACAAGGGCCTTTTGTTGCATCACTGCCCTTGACACTGTCCACCTGCCGACCTTCTGTCATAATGCCGATAATACCGATGGTCCAATCCATGTATCCCTTCTTCATTATTTTCGTCCCCAACCACCACCAAAGTGTCCTTCCTTATCCTTTTCTACTTGTTTCATACACTCTCCAATACTCCCACACCCTATTGTCTATGCTCCTCACTGTCCTATTCTATTCCCTCTACATACCATCCATTCATAATCTTTTCTTTATCCATTATATTATTGTCTCCCGCTGTTTCGTGCTTTCACTGTGTCCACCCTCCATGCATCTGTCCCTTTGGTGTTGCCTCCTCCTTGCTTCCAGACACTGTAACATCCTATATCCACGCCCTTGCTACATTCTTTCATCCCTATTCCCTCCTTCAGAACGTTCTCTCAGTCTCTCAGCCCTCCACGTTCACCCTCCTTCCCCGCATCTCCTTCACGCCCATCTTTCTTCTGTCCTGATCCACGTTCCACTTTCCATACCCCTCCTTCACGCCCATCCTTCTCTTTTCCTGTTGGCACCTGACCCCGACGCCGGCTGCTGATGGCACGCCGCCCCAGGCTCTTCTAGATAATTGCAGCCTTTAACTCTTTCGCCCCAGAGGGTGATCAAGAAGTGATTACCTCATTCCTTGGTTGGTGAGGCAAGCTGAGTGGTGAGGAGAGCCGGATGGTAAGGCAGGCAACACTGTGAAGGCCACCATTACCTATATACAACACAACACAACACAACACAAACATAACACAATACAACACAACACAATATAACAGCACAATACTGTGAAGGCCACCATTACCTATATACAATACAACACAACACAACATAACACAATACAACACAACACAATATAACAGCACAACACTGTGAAGCCCACCACTGCCTATATACAACACAACACAACACAACACAAGACCAATAGGTCTGTTGTTGTTGTTTATTGTCCTCTGCATTTCTTTGGATTTATATAAGTACACATTGAGGCAGGCTATTCATCACTACCATACAATAAGAGTACAGTACAGTAAGGCAGGCCACCCATCACTGCCATACAACACAACACAGTGAGGCAAGCTACACAATGAAGGTCACCACTGCCATACAACACAACACACCAAGCCATAAAGACCATTACAAAAGACCATACCATTACGGGCGGCAATGAGCGGACGGATCAGCCAGCTAGCCAGCCAGCCAGCCAGCCAGCCAGTCAGCCAGCCAGCCAGCCAGTCAGTCAGTCAGTCAGCCAACCAGCCAGTCAACCAATCAGTCAGCCAGCCAGCCAGTTTCTTGTATGTCTTACTTCGGCTCTCTTCATCCTAAACCTTGCTACTCCATTCCTTCCCTCTGTCCCTCACTCGTTGCCTTGTTTCCAGCATGTCCCACCGGCTCGTTGGCATATAGATCTGTCCCATTTCCCTCACTTCTCGTTCCGTTCCTCACTCACCCATCTCTGTCCCTCACTACTCCCGTTTCCGTTTCTTCGGGCATGACTCCTATCCATCATCTTCCACTTGACGCATTTCCCTTGCCCCTGTTTTCTCCTTGCCCCTGTCTCATGTCCCTATCCTCTTGCTACGCCGTTCCTCCCTTTTAAGTACCCGGTGATCGTGTATGAAAAGTGGAGGCTTCTGATTCCACCTGACCATGCCACGAAACCAACAAGCTCCTTACATATAGTTGGTGTTTCGTGGCAATATCTGAAGGACTCATTTATCTCCAATTATCTGACTACAACACAGGGTCGCCTTAAGGGTGGTAATTCACTCTTGTTACATTGGAGTGCCTTGATTCCTCCAAAGTATGCCCGGAAACAGGACCAAATGTAAAAAAAAAAAAAAAAAAAAAAAAAAAAAAAAAATAATAATAATAATAATGGTGTCCTGTTGCCTGGAAAAGTTTGGAGGAATCATTTGCTCCAGATTTACCAAAAGTGTATTACCCCCTTAACATAGTCGTCCCCTCTTTTCCCCAGATTTTTGTTGTGTTTTCCATGCACCACTCGACTTTCTCTCCAAAGGTTGAGTCGCGTCGTTCTGCCTTCCCCTTCAAGCCCCAACCATTTATTCGCCCGTTTCCTTACTCAGTCACCCATACCCTTCCCTTTCTCCTCCTTCATTCCCCCTTCGTCCTCACCACTACACTCCCCACCCCATTTAATATTTCTTTCCCTCCTTCGTTCTGGCCCAGTCTTTCCTTTTCTGCATCCAGCTTTTCATTCTCCCCTTCCTTTTGTTTCCTCCTTCCTTCTCCTTATTCCTTCCTTCCTTCCTTCTCCATATCCACTCTTCTAGTCCATCATCATCACCTCTCCCTCTTCTCTCTCATTTTTCCCATTACCCTTTCCCTCTTTCCCTCTCTCCTCGTTTACATCTTTCTCCCCATTTCTCTCTCACCTTCTATTCCCCCTTCACCCTATTTCCTGTTCCCCTTTTCTGCCAGTCCCCCCCTTCCCCCTTAC
>JAWQEG010004898.1:0-15000 GCA_033782935.1 Petrolisthes cinctipes
TCAGTAGGTGATTGTTTCTCTCAGCCACCACACGTCTTAAAGGGATGTACACTCTTGATACATAATTTCTGACCAGAGTGTGAGGAGCAGAAAGCTTCGATTCGCCTGGTATTGTTCATTTCCCTACCCAGTACACTTATACAGTTCGGATGCTGGGTATGTGTGGTGCCTGCCGTTCGTCTCTGGTCAGAAATTACGTATCACGAGTGTACTCTTTTGTTTGCAGATTGAAGACTTCTCGTAGCTTCAGATTATGCAACGAAACAGCTCCTGTAGTAAGTGTGGCTGTTTCGTGGCACATTTTGGAAGAATGAGTAGGCTAACCATCCAATTCGGTAACAATGTATCACCCTCATAAAACATTCTCGCCGGTACTATAACACTGGAAGTATTCGGGATATTCCTTCACTACTATTACTCCCTGTTTTAATGGGTAACAATTTGTAAATCGTGGTGGTTGCGTGTGAGTATCCGTGTTTAGAGTGCTTGCGCGCGTTTTATTATGAAGATGTTTTGCTTATGTGTGTGCTTGCATGTTGGCGTGCATGTGTGGGTGTTACTGCTTTCAGAGTATCGGATCTGTATATCTCTCTCTGTGTACTTATACCTTTATTCTTCGCTAAAATATTTACTGGATGAGATAATAATTTTAACCGTTCGGTAACCCAAATGCTGAGTAACGAGCGACCATAAGTAACTTGACACGTGCCTGGAATTGGATCCGGAAATACAAAATATCCCACTACGACCCCACTACGACCTAACCCAGTACGTCCCAAAACAGTACGACTTAACACAGTACCATACGTCCCCATACAGAACGACCAAGCACAGTACACCATGACACAGCACGACATAGCCCAGCACAATTCAGCATAGTACGACCCGACACAACACGACCCCACACAGTAAGACCCACGTTCAATCGACCCAGTATGATCCAACCTAGTACGACCCGACACTGTACGATCCTGTAAAGTACGACCCCACACAATACGACCCAGTACAGTACGTTCCACACGTACTACCCGACCCAGTATGACCCCAACATAGTACGACCCACGACCCAGGATAGTACGACCCAGCTGTACGCACGATCCCGACACAATTCACTCCCACCTCCATAAAAGTGTACTGGCCCCTGAGGACCCACAAAACGACTCGCTCAAATCCACTTTACTGCTGGTCTTACTGAGGATCTGAGGCCAGGGTTGTAGTTAATAGCTCCATCTACTAAGCATGTGAAGAGTGCAGAGAGCCAACACAGACAGATAGATAGAGATATAAATAGATGCAGAGAGAATGATAGGCAGATACAGAGAGTGTGAATGACATAAAAAGAAAGATTTGTAGACAGAAAACACAGACTGATATATATATATATATATATATATATATATATATATATATATATATATATATATATATATATATATATATATATTATATATATAATATATATATATATATATATATATATACTGTACTGTATTATATATTTAAACGTCTGGTATTTTACGCTCTGTATAATGGGTCATTCATAAATTTTTACGAGTTACATTTAATCTTCGGACAAAACCTCGACACTGTTATAGACTCCCACTCTACTGTACTGTACATACACCATTTAACCATCAAAAATAAAAAAATAAAATGTATATATAAGTTCAGTTTAGTGCTAAATAACAATATCTATATTTTAGTCACTGAACGTCTCCCTATAGCAAATAATACATGAGTCACCTTATCTCTGTCATCCACCCAAAATAGATGCACTATCGACTACACATGAGGATAATATCAGAGCAGGCGGCGCGGTGAAGTATAATTTTCACGAGGGGGAGGTTCTACGACATCCATCTCCGTCCTGCATCAACGTCAGTCGGGCACCTGTGTATACTATAGTGCTGAGTTTTTAATCCGGCGAATATGTAGCTGTTCCCGTCCAGCTGATGGACTTAAGGACCCCGTGATGTAGTCAGAAAAATAGGAGGTTGGGGAGTCCTTCAAACATTGCCACGAAACACCATTCATATGTAAAGAGCTTGTTTCGTGGCTTGGTCAGAAGGAATCAGAAGCTCCAATTTCTATACACGATCACAGGGTCCTTAATACATGTTGTGAGTAGATTACGGTGTTTATAAACTGTAGATAATTGCCTGGCTGTGTTAAAGTTCGGTGTAATTTGTCTTGCTTTGCACTGCACATCCAGAATAAGTTTAGAAATTAGACGATGGAGCGAGCCTGTGCCAAGGAAAAGTTAATGGACAATGTAATATATTTTTGTCCGACGTGTAAATAAATGGTTATGTTACGAGCGCATCTGACCAGGAGCCATCAACGTCTTAACACTCTCACTGCAGTAACTTCCTCTTAAATCATCACAACCTGGCTTAAGACACAAGATATTTATCAACGCATGAGAACCGTCGGACCTAAAATGTTAAGTATTGTTATTTAAAAGAGATATTTCATCTTAAGGGGTTGGTACAATGTTGGTAAATCTGGAGTAACTAATTCCTCCAAACTTTTCCAAGCAACTGTATTTCTGGTAACCTGGTGTTGTTGGTAATGTATACTATCTCCTTAACGCTTGGATACCGGGGGGTTTCCTCAGTGTAAGTATTGATTTGTGTCACGGTCTAGAGGAATTAGTATGTATTCAAATTTCATCATCAAAAAAATATATATATACCGGTAAATATATATCAAATAATTCTTACAAAGCCAAAATTTCTTGTCGGGGAGAAATAAATAATAATGACGTCCATAGGGTTAAACTTATGGAAATAATAATGATGATACAAATAACAGAAGAAGTCCGATGTAAATTGAGGGATATAAAGTACGGTAGCCGACGCGGACTGATTACAATGAGTGAGTAATGGTCGTGGTAAAGTGTGTGTGTGTGTGTGTGTGTGTGTGTGTGTGTGTGTGTGTGTGTGTGTGTGTTCTAGTTCCCTAATATTTTAGCTCATAAAAGAATTATACATAACTATAAACTTACATTGATAGGCATAATGTCATATCAGATGGGTACGTGACTTAAAGGGATAATACACTTTTGGTTCATTGGAGCCCCTAGATTCCTCCAAAGTATGCCAAGAAACAGGCTAGATGATCAAAATTAATGGTAGTCTGTTGCTTAGAATACTCTGCAGGAATCAATTGCTCCTGATTTACCAACACTGTACTGTCCCCTTACGACAGTATTACTGGTTAGCCCATTGTTTGAATAGCATTGTCTGTGACGTATGTATTGATGTCATTCGGATATAGCAAGTTAAATGGGTCACTCTCACTTTACATGATTGAAACCCACTATAAATTATTATTGAGATAAACCCCGCAGGGATAAAAGCCATATCCTGTACTCGTACCTCTCAAAGATTTTCAAAAAATTACGATAAATCTTCGATTTTATATCCAAGTCCTCAATCACCAAGTCTCTAAAACACTGCCTAGTTTGGGCCATCGCTATCACTATCACTCACAACCAAGTTGCAACACCGGAAAATGTGTATATATGTGTGGTGGGGGGGGGGGGGGGCTGGGCACAAAATCGTGTTCCTGAGATGACTTAATTATGAGTGATATATGTACAGGAAGAACAAATAAGATAAAGAGAGATGAAGAAAAAGGAGAAATTGACGAAACCAGAAGAGAAGAGAAGAAAGGAATGAGGTAGAGAACAGTAGTGCAGGTTAAATGACAGAGAGAGAGAGAGAGAGAGAGAGAGAGAGAGAGAGAGAGAGAGAGAGAGAGAGAGAGAGAGAGAGAGAGAGAGAGAGAGAGAGAGAGAGAGAGAGAGAGAGAGAGAGAGAGAGAGAGAGAGAGAGAGAGAGAGAGAGAGAGAGGAGAGAGAGAGAGAGAGAGGAGAGAGAGAGAGAGAGAGAGAGAGAGAGAGAGGAGAGAGAGAGAGAGAGAGAGAGAGAGAGAGAGAGAGAGAGAGAGAGAGAGAGAGAGAGAGAGAGAGAGAGAGAGAGAGAGAGAGAGAGAGAGAGAGAGAGAGAGAGAGAGAGAGAGAGAGAGAGAGAGAGAGAGAGAGAGAGAGAGAGAGAGAGAGAGAGAGAGAGAGAGAGAGAGAGAGAGAGAGAGAGAGAGAGAGAGAGAGAGAGAGAGAGAGAGAGAGAGAGAGAGAGAGAGAGAGAGAGAGAGAGAGAGAGAGAGAGAGAGAGAGAGAGAGAGAGAGAGAGAGAGAGAGAGAGAGAGAGAGAGAGAGAGAGAGAGAGAGAGAGAGAGAGAGAGAGAGAGAGAGAGAGGAGAGAGAGAGAGAAGAGAGAGAGAGAGAGAGAGAGAGAGAGAGAGAGAGAGAGAGAGAGAGAGAGAGAGAGAGAGAGAGAGGAGAGAGAGAGAGAGAGAGAGAGAGAGAGAGAGAGTATCCAACTACATTTTACACAATGAAATATAGCAATAAAAATCGTTATGAGGGATCATCTATTGTTCGTAAATTGCTGGACTCCAAGCTCGTCTGAATCAAGCAAATGTTCCGTCTGTCGAAATTCTGTACTTGGCCTAATGCTGTCCCTGGCTCCGTGGTGTAGTGTGGTAGGGCGAGTGAAGTGGATCGCTTGGTTTGTTGTGGACATTTTGGAGTCTAGTAGCCCTCTGAACGCTTCAACATTACAGATCCCCTGCTCGTGTACGGGGGTCATCTGTTTTCTGGCAAAGTTTGGAGGAATATTAGCCCTCTAAAACGGTCAAAACATGAAACCTTTGAAGCCACTGATTTTACCAGAACTCGTAACTACTACACTCTGTTAGGATAAGTTGGGCATATTGTGAGAAAGTTTGGATACTACAATTGCCCGACATTACAGACCCTTTAAGCTCTAAGATGTATTTTGAACATACATACATACATACATACATATACCAGGCCTTCATCTCCACGCTGGAGGTAGCCCCGTCACGTCGCACACCCTCCGAAACACAAATGCCCGGGCAAACATAGAACTCCCCCCCCCCCTCCCCACATACAAACACTCCATATCTCAACCCCCCCAATATAAATATATATATATATATATATATATATATATATATATATATAGAGAGAGAGAGAGAGAGAGAGAGAGAGAGAGAGAGAGAGAGAGCAAAGGAGGTACACGTCGCTTTCTAACGTTAAGGAATTAATGTCATACTATCTCGAAGTGAATGTATGAATGCCAGATGCGAACACAACGAGGAAAATACCAACAAAGAGAGATGAATATTAAAGCGTCATCTCCATATGACTACTGAAGGAGAGAGAGAAGCAGCAGCGAAGTGAAAGAGAACGAAGGCTGGAGATATGTACCTGAGGAGGGGAGGCAGAAGACGTGTGTTTGTGTGTGTGTGTGTGTGGTCAGGGTACATAGAGTGCAGCCAGCCAGCAAACACAGACAGGGTCCGTCATTTATCGGATTACACGTGTTTAGGAAAGAGTCGACCCAGCCAAGGATAAGGAGTATCTATTTCCTGGAGTGGGTTTTAAGTTAATCTTTCCTCCTCAGTATATTTTTCCAGTACCCCTATCTGCTCAAGGGTACGTCATGTGTGTGTGTATCAGGCTAACATGTAGTCTTCTCTGATGTACAAAAAATTTTCAAGTATAAACATTCGCTAATGAATATACATGCAGGGATGTTCATTTTTTTTTTTTTTTTTTTTTTTTGCCATTCTATTTATGTTGTAAAGTGGGAATAAGATTTTAACTCCAAGTCAACATGGTACTTATATTGTTGTTCACCAGACGAATAAGCATCAGCTACTCACGTACAGTCACGAGCACTAATTAAGTATTCAGGTGTGCTTCGAATAATTAGAGACAGTAAATAAATGCAACATTGGAATGACTTAGTTGGTGAATTGGACTGTTTATAGCTTCAACCAAAAGCTATGTACTTATTAATGCTCGTGACTGTACACTGTAGTAGGCAACCTTTATGTATATAGTTGAACACCCCGTTGCAACATCATCTCTAAGATTTTTCGAAATGTTAATGAGAGTTACTGATGTCTCCAAACTATGCCGGAAAACAGGTCACTTCAAAATACAAGAAGGGAATCTGTTTCCTTTCACTCTTAAGAAATCTATGTATGCTCCAGTCCACCCACACCAAACGTCTTCAGTCAAGTATCACAAGTAATAATAAAATAGTAAATCCTCTTGATCACTTTCATCAAATTCTTTACCACCACGCTGCTCGCCTCATGCACAAAAAGTTTTATTGAATTTTGTACGGGTATATATAGTAACATTTTTGTACGGTGTATATAGGTCAATTTCACACTGTATATTTACCGGATAGTAAAAAATGAAAAAAATATAAAAATATATAAAAAATAATTTTTTTATGAAACAATATAATACAAATGCGGATATACTTTCATTCCTTCTCTTCAAAGTAACACAATTCTAATTAATCATTGTCAGCTATTTAACTATTCCAGCTTTTATTATGTGTATTTCGTTCAAAGCTTAGAATCCACACTGTCAGTCTATATTTTGGGCTACATATGACCATAGCCATTGCGTTTTGTTGCAATTAGCATTTTATTTTATTTCAGTCAGTTAGTCAATCAAGCAATCAATCAGTCTATATATCTGTCTATATATCTGTCTATCTATCTATCTATCTATCTATCTATCTATCTATCTATCTATCTATCTATCTATCTATCTATCTATCTATCTATCTATCTATCTATCTATCTATCTATCTATCTATCTATCTATCTATCTATCTATCAATCAATCAATCAACCAATCAGTCAGTCAGTCAGTCAGTCAGTCAGTCAGTCAGACAATGAATCAACCAATCAATCAACCAGTCACTCATTCGAAAATAACACGAGTCTCAGTTTTCGTGATGACAGACAACGGACCTCAGTTTAGCCACTTCATTTTAATAACAACTCAAATTTTTTCAGTCAGGATCGATTTCAATCAACCAACACGAAGGTTCAGAATAAGATTATACCCTCCAGAAACTTTATTAAATGCTATGCTTTCCTTCTCTTTTATAAGTTTAGCCTCTGTCCTTCCTCCGAGCATGCATGGTAGAGCAAGGATTCATTTTCTATCCCTTCTTTCTCTTTTCATCACGCGCGTGAAAAATACCCTGACGACTTGAGTAAAAAATATATTCCTGATCCCTTATGAAAAAAAAATTACACAAACTTTGTACGCGCGCTGAAAAATATATATAAAAAATAGTAAAATATAATCCTTCGCTTACGGTTTTAGGATACAAGCACCGACTGACGACGTTATTAAACAGGCTTAACAAAATTAGTGAAAATGATGGGTGCCTGAGAGCTTGACATCATATTATACGCCCGCTCCCTCTCCACCCTGCCTCCCAACTCTCTCAGGCTGCAGGGTTACAGATGTTCCATATGGGATTAGAGAGATTCCATATTTTCCACGCGTCTTGGGGGAGTTGGGTATCATTAACCCTTGGACTACTGCTTACGACCTTCATGCTTGTCTCTAACACTAGCGGATTTTTCTTGTCCGGGGGAAAAAATGGGTGTCCAAACGTTATTGCATATTTCATTAAACTTATAACTGGACTAGCGCCAGACGATTTAAAATAACAAATGAAATCCTAGTCTTCCATGGGTTGAGAGGTTTGTAATATATTATCAGCAAACTGATTCCTCTAAATTATACCAGGAAACGGACTTCCTCAGTGTACAGTCACGCCCAAAAGTCGGACGCAGATCAACCAATAAACCCGAAACAAGAATTAGAATATGTGTTAAGTGTCGTTTCAGATGCTGGGGATCAAGAAATGCGCCCACCAAACATTTGGACGCGATCCAAATCTAAATGTACGTTCAGAAGATTTGGGTCGCGACTCTACACACGTTCTGCTTTACGGTACAAGTTAGAGGGACACAATGGCGACTCTCTTCGAATAAAAACATCATCAACCTAGTCCTCCCCTGTAGCCTTATGGACTTAGTTTGGAATAGCGTTCGTCACCACCACCACCACCACCACCACCACCACCACCACTACTACTACTCCACTCCCCTGGCTCTATAAAGCTCTCCCAACCTCCCTCCATAAAGCTCAGCGCTAAAGCTCGGGGTGGCGGCCATTCATTAACTCTAGGCAGGCCGGAGCGACACCCTTGTACCTGAGATGATTATACACTACGATGAGACGACCCAGTGCCATGCGAAAGGTCGAGGTGGCCAGGGTGGGGAGGGGTGGGGTGGGGAGGGGAGGGGAGGGGAGGGGAGGGGAGGGGAGGGGAGGGAAGGGAAGGGAAGGAAGGAGGGAGGATTGGAGTTGGTGAGGAGGGTACGAGATTGATTGATTGATTGATATTAGGCGCCGCAACAGCATGGTCATATAGCGCCAGAGAAAGGTGATAGAGAGGTGTGACAGCAAGCAGGAAGGAAATAAAATTAAAAGAGGGACAGTTGAAGAACTGAAAGGGAGTGGCTGGGGCTGAAGGGGCGCCAAAACCCTTAAAGTATTGCTCACATCACTGCAAGGGGGGGGGATGAGAGATGATGGTTATGTTTAGTGAGGTATGTGGGAGGGATGGGATTGGTAGATGGGGGAGTTGGAGGGACGGGATGGGATGGGTAGATGGGGTGGGAACGATAGACGGAATAGAGGGAGGGAAAAAGCGAGGGGATGGAAAGGTGGGGCATGGCGGAGGGATTAAATAAGTGGATGCAAGAGTATGAGGGATGTGGAGGTGGAATGAGTGAAGGAGAGGAATGTTGAGGGAGAGAGACGGTGAGGGGAGAGAGATGATGAGGGGAGAGGGTAAAGGATGGTAAAGAGGGAGAGAGTTGGTGTGGGAAGAGAGGGAGAAGGGGGAAAGAAGAGGGGGGAGGGGGATGAGGGAGGGAGGCGGCAGATACAGAGGGAATACCGAAAGGTCAAGAGGAGACACAGGTCTAGTTTCATATTAACTGCAAATACAATACTGACATTTATCTCATTTTTAATGCAGCCAACACTCCAGGCACTTATACATATTATAGATAACCCTTCCATCTCATCACAATGCTTTAATAAACAAGGTAATCGTATAAACATATGAGGGAATATACTACAAGAAAACTTTCGTGTATGTAATCAAATCAAGCTTCATTGGTACGTTATATCAGAGTAAAAATTAATATTAACCAGAACAAAGACTCGTTGTCGTCTAACAAGTCGTTCTCGTATAACAAGGCGTCCTCATCATACTTACACACCAGTAAAATGAACTAATAACCAGCACTGAGCAGGTCGGGGTTCTGTACAGGTGCCAGGAGCCTGAAACTGGTACCGTATATGGAGAGGGATATTATTATTATTATTATTGAGCGAGTTACCCTATATGAACAACAGAGCCCTAGCAGTCAGTAGAGGGACAAAGGGGCGACCCACTACACTATGCATAAGGTAACTCACTCATACTTCTGTTCTTGACGTTTTGTGATTATATGGGTATAAATATATATTGTCGATATTCTGAATAGTACTGATTCCCCACAAACATGGCCACGGATTTGGGTCCCTCGCAATGGGCGTCGGTTTTATGTCAGTTTAACGTAGTGATGTAGTTTGGATAATAACCCCTCGTGTATTGATAAACGTTCTGATATATCGTTTCTGGAAGATTGTAAAAGTGGTGTAAATATGCAGTTCTGTGTGTTGTAGGAAGGTCTGGTGACTCCTTTCACTCTTCATGCCTTGTACAGCTATGGCTGAAAGTCCATGAGCAGGGAGGGGGGTTGTGCAAGGCCACACCCGATAATGGGCAGAGAGTTAGAACTTATTCGGTTTCTACACCCCTCTGACCTTGGTGGCTCACAGCTGAACCAATTGTTAGTAATGTTGTTATAGCACATTTTTTCTTCTTAAAATTACAATAGATAGTTGTACTCCCTGTTCATGGACCTTTAGCCATGGCTGTACATTAATGCTGACACACTGAAGCCTGATGGAAATGAATGTTGTCTTTCTCTCTCATATATTTCTTAATCATCATCTATTCTCTGTCTCTCTGTCTCTCTCTCTCCCTCTCTCTCTCTCTCTCTCTCTCTCTCTCTCTCTCTCTCTCTCTCTCTCTCTCTCTCTCATTAAGTTTTCAGAAGCCTTACCCAATAATTTCTGTATATTTTTAAAGATACATTCATGTCATATCAGGCTGTCCACGGGTACATACATACAATTACTCTAAATTCTCTCCCTGGTTCTAGCACATCCATTCTCATCTAATTTCCATCCCCCATAGAATAATATCTGTTACACAGAAATATCCAGGAAATGTGACTGTTGAAATTCTGACCGAAATACATATATACTGTATATATAGCCCTCTGCGAGAGACCGAAGTATTGCAAGTGCAAATGCAATTACTGTCAATTCATCGTAATATGAACCCATCGAAACAATTCAGCAGAGCACCGCAGCGGTCCGAGTAGCACGTCTGTATTTTTAGTCCAGTGCAGATGTACCGGCCAATCAGAACCGAACCAACCTGCGTCAATGCGAATAAAATATTTCCACACACACAAAAAAATATATAAATATATAAAACGTAAATAGTCTCCCGGATTAATCTCTCAGTCATTTGGACATGAAGCCAATCTCGGTGGTGGTGGTGGTGGTGGTGGTGGTGGAGGGACATATGGACTATAGATAGGGTGTGGAGACGTGTGTGTGTGTGTGTGTAGATTATTGCATATTAGGTGTGTCTGTGTATATAGAGGTACAGTGTGTGTGTGTGTGTGTGTGTGTGTGTGTGTGTGTGTGTGTGTGTGTGTGTGTGTGTGTGTGTGTGTGTGTGTGTGTGTGTGTGTGTGAGTGGACAAATACAGTATATTCCTTATCAGCAGACTACAATACACATTAACAATTAGTATCATAAGGCATTGATATATCTGCAGTTATATTTCTAGCAAAGTTTATAAAGGGGAATTAGTATCTGTCCACTTCACCCACAACAGATTACCCCTTAACCCTGTCTAATTTATAATGTTGGTAATACTGTGTAGTTGATTTTTAATGTGTCAGGAATCAGAGACAATGATGTATAAATATGCACACTAATGAAGGCAGCGCTATTACCCGGTATTTACATAATGTGATGCAGGGCAATATCTAAAGCATTTCACCCACGACACGGCGCAAAAATATTTAATGATATTTTTTGTTTCCGTGCTGAAACGACAAAGCGGCAAAGGTAAAATATCCACGTGAATTTCTCTCAGTGGCATGTTTCATTGACTTATGGGGGAAATACACTAATAAGTCTTTTGGTATACTGAAGAGCCTTGAGTCCTCCAAAGTATGTCAGGAAATAGGACCATATGAACAAAAACAATGGTGACCTGTTGCTTGGAATAATTTGGAGGAATCAGGTGCATCATCACCAACAACATTGTAATATATACCCCCTAATAGCGGGACCCTCCTGTCGGTGAACTGTAGGGATACTGATTCCTCCAAACTATGCCCGGAAACAGACGACCACTGTGTTACAATCAGGGAATCTATTTCTTGCCACAGTTTGGAGGAAGCAGTTGCCCTTCAGTTTGACAAAAAGACACTTCTCCCCTTAATTAATGGGCTTGTGAAATTGTAGACAAACTGGGGGAAACGTATGCCTCCAAAGTATGCCACAAAACAATACCTACACTTAGGGAGACAGTGTCGTGATATAGTTTTGTTTGAAGGAAATTTATATTTACTGCTGTAATAAGTAGACATATTGTGACATTATGTTTACATTTCCTCTTCATATCTAACCTCTTCAGTTAAGAGAAAAATTCACAGTTGCGGCCATTTATGTCAAGAGGTTAATTAATATGAAGAGCAAAATGATGATGAAAATTGTTTGCAGGTGTCACCAGCATGCAATTAACCATCAACTTATTACACTTTAAGCAAATAAAATTGTGGTCGAACATGAGTGGTACTGATCCCCCAAACTAGGCTACTATACAGATTCCTCAGTATACGAGAAGAGGATCCGTTTAGCACCACAGAATTTGTCAATGAAATGGAAGCTACAGCAAAAAATGTTCACAGAGAAAAGAATATATACTGCCTCACTAGAAACAATGCATAGAGTCTACCTACCGAACGTACAATACACTCTACTCTACTCTACATGATATCACCTTACTCTATATGGTAAGAAAAATCTGGAAACTGTACTTTAAAGAACAGTAGGTTTTACATGATAATAATATACCTAGCCTCTTCCAACTGAGGACGACTTTGAATTATTAAGTTTTTAGGTTGATTAAGAGTTATGGAAAATGCTTAATTGTTTATTTAATTGATTAAATTATTTCGCCTTGGTGACTATTACATTTATTAAAAAGGCTAAGAAATGAGATATGTGTGTTTAGCCGATGGTGTTTCAGCTGGTTATTTTCTGTTGTGTGCGAATTGGAACAAACTTGATTCCTTGGAACTGTGATAACAAACTGATCGCCTAATTGAATAGTGAGGTAGACAATATATTTTTTAATAGATCCCAATAGTCAGTGGTCCCCAAATTCGACCATAACAGATCCAGACCCCTAGAATAAATTATGAGTTACAGGTTCGGAACAAGCACAAGACTTAAGTTGGTAATCTATTTTTGACCAATTTGAGACTACTATTTCCTCCAAACAATGCCAGAAAACAGCCTCTATACAGCAGGCCTCTGTTTCGTTGGACAGTTTGGAGGGCGTAGCAGCCTCCAAATGGTCTGTTATAAGGTATGACCCCCTTAACAATATCTCAGGGAAAACGAGAGTCCCTAATAAATATTACACTCGCATGTCTGGGTACAGCATGAATGTATATGAGCAAGGAAGATGAGGAAGAGGGGACGTGAAAAGGATGGATATAGGGGAAGGGGAGGAATAATGAGGGAACTGGAGAGGGAGAAGAGACAGAAAGAGAGGTGGAGGATTAAGAGAAAGGGAAGCAGAAAGCATATGCAGGAGAGGGAAGTACAGTACAGCAAGGGATAGGAAGGAGGGCAGGAATGTTCAGTATGACTAATGAACAAATTGCACTATGGTTAATTCCTTAAATCTGAGTTCTTTAAAATACTCAATGCAGAAGATATAGAGTGTCATTATTTATCAAGGTCTAAATTAATCTGTCCATCTGACCAGTTTACTCATCTATCCAAAAATATACATATTTATTTATATATGCCCTAACCTATCTATCTATCTAGCTATATATCTTATCTGCAGTATAGTAATTATATATATATCCCAATGACTCTCTATTTCTTTCTATGCACTTTATTATAATTTATAGTTTTTTTCATATCGAAGTTTGGATGTAGTTAATTAACGTTGTTTTCCATCTTTCCGGTATGGCCTTAACCTTGAGTGGACAACATTGCCCTTATTGTTGTAGTGTCCGGAATATATACAAAATATTCATATATACATACAAATATATGTATGCACAGATATTAGTTCAATATTGTGTATGCATAATATTCTGTATACGGCGTCACATTATAATTAAGCCACATACATAAAGAGGTTTAAGCGTGGCACTCTATCAGAAGCCCCGAGTGCAGTGTATGTGCAATGTATCACAGCAATGCACATTATGCCCCATAAAGTGATGTAATAAAAAGCTTTACTGAGGTAATAAAGTGACACACGGGACGCCTCTCAACCCAACACACATACACACACACACACAGATGGACACACACGCTGGCGCACACACACAAACAAACACACAGAGATAACCACGGGTATAATGATGGGTAGGATCACCTTCATTCGCACATTATGGCAAGCGAATCATCTGGAATTATTTCAGGTATACAGTAACTGAACGTAACTATTGATAATTAATTCAATAATCATAAAGAACTTACTGCACCGAATAAAATCACAAGGTGTTAAGGGGGAAGTTTTGTGTTGGTAATTCTGGAGCAAATGAATCCTCCAATCTATTCCAAGCAACAGAACACTTATTATTTTTGCTCTTCTGGTCCTGTTTCCTAGCATACTTTGGAGGAATCAAGGCACTCCAATGTACCAAAAACGAATTACCACCTTAAGACAAGAGAGAGAAAGGAGCTGCTAAGAATTGCATTAATTTCTTTGTCTATGGAAACACTCCTACATCGGAAGATAATACCGATTTTAAATATATAAACTCACAAAAAATCAACTTGCATTTGAGACACCATGCTGGGACTATTACTAGACTACAAGACAGAAACAAATAACAATGTTCAGGAGTTACAAAGGTGGCTAATGTTACTTCTGGTTTTAAGATAGAAAACAGTTGACACAAATATATCTGGAATACTCCTCTAAGGACTAGGAAATTCTTTGATCATAATATTTTCTGGGTTATGGGGAGACTTTTCTGTGGATGAATTGGAAGTCTACAAATTTCTCCAAAGTATGCCAAGAAACAGACTGTCTGTTTGTTTCTCTTTGTATCTGTTCTGTAGAATAGTTCTGTAGAATAATTTTCAGTAATGCAATGACATCTCTTGATGCAAACGGCATATATTTTATATACAACCCTGAATCAAATTACTGCTATAAATTACACTGTCGTCATCATAAATTAAATTTCATGTTAATAATATTAGCTTAATTATCTTGAAACACTATGAATTAAAGCCGGACATATAATAATTTGATATATGAACCATTTTTTTCCCCTAATGTTTTAAGACGTGCCACAATAAAGCTTTTATTGACATTACAGAGTGAAAAGGTCGGTTTCACTCTCATTACACACTTGGAAAATTGAAAAGCACATAAGTACCTCTCCAGGACACATTACCTCCACTCCTGTGTATCTCTTGGTCGAAACTCACTTGTAAATAAAAAAAAAAAATCAAAGTTATCATCAGAATGAAATATATCAGTAAAAAATTGACTAACTCCTACTACAAAATGGAAAAAATTTACACCTATTACCAGCATTAGAAATATTAAATTCTACTTCCATAATTATATATATTAAATCCATCATCATCATCATCATCGTCGACGTTA
>JAWQEG010004898.1:20000-27632 GCA_033782935.1 Petrolisthes cinctipes
TTCTACAAAATCTCCTGCACAAATAGAACGAACGCTAGTCTGTTTCCTGGCATTGTTTGGAGGATTACGTAGTCTAGGTCATGGAAATTATCTAACCCACTTCCTGTTTGATATGTATGATAGAAGGATTCAAAAATTTACACCATTCTCCAAATTGTACCACATAATCGTCTGCAATGATTCCTAGTCCGTATCGTGGTATAATTTTGAGAAATCAGTAACCAACCACTTTTCAAGAGATTTATACTATCCTCCAAACTGTACGACAATTTACAGTTTTTTGTAAGATTTGTTTCGTGGCAAAGTTTGGAGTAATATGTAGCCTACTACTTGTTCCTAGATGTATACTATCCTTCAATCTGTGCCACAAAAAGGCATCTACAGTGTGTGAGTCCTGTTTCGTAGCATACATTATTTTGGAGGAACCCGTAGCCAACAAACCACCACCAGCAGTCTCTGATATGTATGTTAGCAGCATCTCTGTAGTCCTTGTCAGCTTCCGACAGGTGAGTGACAGCGGTGATCTTCTCTGACCACCAACTATATAACCTTATCGAATACCAATGTCTGTCAGGTGTCAATTTATAATGTACAGTGTGTCAAAAAGGAAAATATATTAAACCAAAAGTCAACATTATCATCTACAGTGTGTCAAAAAGATCAAAGTTTTGATCAACAGGGTGCCAGAATGTCAAATTATTGTCTACAATGTGTTTAAAAGGTAAAAAAAAGGAAGATATATTACACCAAAAGGTCAGAATTATTATCTCCACTGTCAATAATATCAAATATATAGCCTACGGTGTGTCAAAGAGGTTCAGCATTGTGTCATAAATGTCCAAATTATAGTTTACATTGTGTCCAAAGGGTCAAAAAAGAAATAAAAATTATAACCTACAGTGTGTCTTTTCAGAAAGGTCAACGTTGAAATCTACAGTGTGGAGAAAAGGTTTAAAATATAATCTACATTGTGTCAATAATGCATTACTTAATTAAGAAGAGAAGGTTGTGAAGCGAAAACGGGGAGGACTACTTGACTCCTACAAACTTTGTTATGAAGCACATACATACCCTTATAGTATCATTGAGGTGATAATTTCTCTGGTATAGTCTGGGGGAATCAGTAGTCCTACAAGTTACTAAACTAAGTTTCAGCTTTCATTATCAGCCTCTGTCTCTGTTTACATTCGGTCAGCTGTGATTTCCTGAAGCTACTCAAAGTTCGGCAGTTTTACCCAAATTTCACTCTTTTCTATTCATCTTTTCACTTTATCTCCAGATGATTTTGAAAAATAAGAAGGAAATTATAACGTCCACCGGTGACGAACTTCTTAAATTTGCTACTAAAGGGTTAAAATGAGTGGCAGTCAATGGGAAAATGTGAAGCACATACTAGACTGTATGAAACACAACTATAACACACATCACAAAGACGACGAGTGGCCAAGAGACCTCTTCACCCACGTGAAACCCGAGTCAGCTTCAGCTATGGCTGCGTAAGCAGGAAGATCTCAGACAGCCAACTCAAAAACCCCACCACCTGCTCACAGGGGTGGTAACCTCTGGCAACAGTGAGAGATATTAGCAGTGTCCCGAACAGGACTCGAATAATGATAATTATTATTATTATCATTATTGTTATTATTATTATTATTATCATTTTAATTGTTATAATAATAATCATAATCGTGATAATAATAATAATAATAATAATAATAATAATAATAGTAATAATAATAATAATAATATTAATAATAACATAAGACAGTTTGTTAGATTATTGTCGGCGAAATGAAGGGCTACTGTTTCCCCCAAGCTACAAGACAAACCCTTTACTCATGCACGAAGGCAGTGTCTACTACACGCATTTCTACTGACACAGTCCTTACGAAGTTATATGTATAATATTATTTTATTGTATGAACAGCCATTGTATTCTTAATGGAGGATAAAGTAATATATATATATATATATGTCTAACACACACACTATACATTTTCTCTCTCGCCATTCACTTTATTTTTACAGCGTCCCGAGCAGGACTCGAAAGCTGGACCACAGAAACTGCAGCCACGCATTCTCCCACTGAGCTAATCAGAGACTAATAGATTTATTGTTGCTACTTCAGTAAAATAATGATAATAATAATAATAATAATAATAATAATAATAATAATAATAATAATAATAATAATAATAATAATATTGATGATAATAATAATAATAATAATTATTATTATAGTAATTATAATAATAATAATAATAATAATAATAATAATAATAATAATAATAATAATAATAATATTAATAATAACATAAGACAGTTCGTTAGATAATAATTATTGTCGGCGAAATGAAGGGCTACTGTTTCCCCCAAGCTACAAGACAAACCCTTTACTCATTCACGAAGGCAGTGTGTTTCCGAGATTAGCTTGGATTAATCAATCGCACTCCAATTTGTCCCCCACGTCAGATTATTCCAGCAAAGGTGTTTAGCGATTCAGTCTCCGTCATTTCAAAAACCTAAGAGTGTGTGCGAATGATCTTTTGACCTTGACTGTACATTTAATACACATATTCAGTAATTTTTTTTCTTCTTTCGTTTCTGTTGGCCCTGCATGGGTTCATCTACACCTGCTTTTCAACACATTGCTTTCCATGAATCTTTAATTTATTATGCCTACACTCCCTTGTTTACACTCCTCTGTTGTTCAACCTGCACCTTCCTATTCATTCGTATTCGTAATTAGACTCCTCTTTCGCCCGGCACTGCTCGCTCGCCTGCATACACTAATCCCCCACACCCCCCTCTCCTCTCCCTTCACTCCTACGTTTACACTTCCCCAGGATAAATATGAAACAGCGATCAATGCCTCCCGAAACACACTTACCTGATCACTGTGTTGGTGTGTACGGTGCCTGTCAGAATGGTAGATCAGAGTGCAAAAATAATACTCAGCAACAACAACAAAGGGCACAAGAGAACCAGGAGGGGAAGGGAAGTGTACAGCTCAGTCGAATTCGAACGTATGAAAATAATAATAATAATAATAATAATAATAATATTAATAATAATAATAATAATAATAATAATAATAATAAAAAAAATAATAATGATAATGATAAAAACAATAATGATAATAATAATAATAAAAACAATAATAATAATAATAATAATAATAAAAATAATAATGATAATGATAATAATAAAAACAATAATAATGATAATAATAATAATAAAAACAATAATAATAATAATAACAATAATAATAATAATAGTTATAATAATAATAATAATAATAATAATAATAGTAATAATATGAAATAAATATAATAATAATGATGATATACATAAATAGATAAATAAAGTAAATATAATAACTACAGGTTACGTGATGAAATAATATACGATAGCTCCATTAAGTGTGTGTCTATTGAATTATTGGAATAGTCATCGCCATCATCGTCTGTGGACCAATATGCATAATTTTTTTCTTTTCTTTTTTTAGTACGGTATAATTGAAATGAGGTGTTCCAGTATATTATGACCAGAAGGAATAGGTAATAATTATGCTAGTTGTTGCTGTGTACTTTGAACTGAAGGACTGGAGGTGAAGTAGTGGTATTGGAAAGGGTATGGTGAAAGGAGATAGAGTGATTGGTTATGCGAGTGTGAAGGAATAAGTATGGAATGGGGATATGAAAGGAGTAGAGGGAGAGAAGTGGAAAGGGGTGGGTGGGATACATACATACATTTAGAGCCACATAAAAGAAACACACTTATTCAACTTCACAACCATCACTCCACTCCAATATCAATACATAATACTACTAACTTTTACCATCTCTGCCTGGACACCTCCCCACCACCCTAACCCTTCCACCACCTCCCCTCCTCCCCAACAACCAACCGACTGACAGGCCTCCCCCCCCCTCCACCCCACCCCCCATACACACACCCGACTGGCCTCCAATATATGTGCCCAGTAAATGTTTCTGGCAACCGTTCCCCCAATATATTTTCCCAGCACACATGCCCCTCCATTAAAATGTTTTCATCCAACCAATAAATTCTTCCATCTGGCGACTCCTGGCAAATCGTTTTAAATCCACTTCACCCACTGTTAGGTATTGCTTAAGGGGAGATTTTCTTGTTGGTAATATGGAGGGTTACTGATTCCTTCAAACTGTGCCAGGAAACAGATCCCCCTATTACTAACACTGCGGGCGTCTGTTCGGAGGAATCAGTAGCCTTTCAATTTACCAACAAGAGAATCTGCCCTTAAATAAGTACTGTAGGTATTCTGAATAATATAATTATAGTACACAGGTTGTCCATAAATTAATTGATCTTCTCTATATTTTCATTAAAGTGAATCTGTTTATGAACACCCCGTATAATTATTATCAGCATCATCAGCACACTTCAGTTAACTTTCTCTGTCTGTAATCGTCTACTCCAACCCACTCCTGCAGGTTTAATATTCTCGTCTATCATTCGGTATCGCTGTTTTCCTTGGCTTCTACTTCTTTCTCTTGTTTGCTACTCTGTCTCTACACTAAATGTCCATCAGTTGTCAGTTTCATTCAACTTTTTATATCTATAGGGGTCAGAATATCCTCAACTTTAGTCTACTACCCAATCCACTATACCATTTTCTTGTCCATCCCTCTTTATGCATTCCTAAGTTTCAATTCTTTTTTTTTCTTTATCAAGGCTCCAGGATTCAGGTCCATTGGTTAGAACCGATAAAGTGATCTGAGATATATTCAGTCTGGGTTACCTGACCCATATTTAAATTTGGTATGTAACGTGACCATTGTAGCACACGACGTCGTCATGCTCCAAATACCAACAATCACAGCCCGGGTCTGTGTCCCTGAGCATCGAAGCTTTTCCCATTGACCTACTACAGACGCTAGAATAACATGTTTACAATTACAGCATCCAATTGATATCAGAGTTTCCCAAAAGCTGGACGTTCTGAACTGTATCAAAAGGGTTTATATTACGTTCTAATTAAAACAGACTTTATTGTACATATGACAAATGAATATATATATATACATATATAAACATGGGTATAAGAAATATACAAAATAAACGATAAAAAAAATTATAAGGGTGAACAATACACCAAACTCTGCCAGGAAGGAAACTAGTACATCAATGAATGAGAAAGGGAGGGTGTCTTGTATAATAGTTTGGATGGACCAGTACTGTACACCTCCAATTCAACACGAAAGATTAGCTTTTAAAGGACCTGTATTGCTGTCGAAGAATTGGAGGCTACTGATTCCTTCATAATACATTAGGCAACAGATTGCTTCAGTACAGTGTAGGGTTGTTCGTTTCCTGACATAGACTGGAGGAATCAGTAACTTCGAAATTATCTACAGCATCACAGGCCCCTCAAGGTGAGACTTATGTTGAGCTGTGGAGGAAATGAAGGACTACTGATTTCCCCAAACTATGCCATGAAACAGACTGCTCCTGTATACAAGTGGTTGGGGATTTGATTTCTTGCATAATCTGAAGGAATGCGTAGCCCTCCACTTCCCCAATAACAGGTGACCACTTAAGGAAAGGCTCAGGTAAATGCCTCAATTAACAAGACGTCAATCAAGGCACTCCAGCTGATGTCTTCATTCATCTTCAGGGATTTCATTCCAGTGTTATTATCATTCTCTTACTCTTATCATTTTCTCTCTTTATTTTTTAATTTCTCACTATCTATGCATTTACAGTATTTACACATATTTCTATTCATTTCAGTGTTATTATCTTTCTCTTGCTCTTATCTTCTTCCTTATTCTCTTTTAATCTCTCGCTATCTATGTATCTATTTACCTATATTTCTATCCATTTCCGTCCAGTCATGTATCAGTCTATCTTCTGTATTTATCCATCCATATATTTATCTGTCAAGTTACCTGTCTGCCTATTTATTGACCCATTTAATACTATCTATATTTATGTAAGCAATATTTATCAGTGTGATCTACAGTATACATGTATTTATACTGTATAATATCCAGTCTGTCTGTCTGTCTGTCTGTCTGTCTGTCTGTCTGTCTGTCTGTCTGTCTGTCTCTTCAAACTCGTTCTCCTTTGCCACTCCTCTCCCATTGAATTTTTCCCTCTTTTCATTTTCTCTCTTATGTGCCTCCATCTCTCTCTCTCCCCCTTTCCTCCTTGTTTCATTTTTTGAGCCCCCTTTCCTATCCGGCACTCTCTCTCACTCTCACTCTCACTCTCACTCTCACTCTCACTCTCTCTCTCTCTCTCTCTCTCTCTCTCTCTCTCTCTCTCTCTCTTCTCTCTCTCTCACTCTCTCACTCTCTCACTCTCTCACTCACTCACTCACTCACTCACTCACTCACTCACTCACTCACTCACTCACTCACTCACTCACTCACTCACTCACTCACTCACTCACTCACTCACTCACTCACTCACTCACTCACTCACTCACTCACTCACTCACTCACTCACTCACTCACTCACTCACTCACTCACTCACTCACTCACTCACTCACTCACTCACTCACTCACTCACTCACTCACTCACTCACTCACTCACTCACTCACTCACTCACTCACTCACTCACTCACTCACTCACTCACTCACTCACTCACTCACTCACTCACTCACTCACTCACTCACTCACTCACTCACTCACTCACTCACTCACTCACTCACTCACTCACTCACTCACTCACTCACTCACTCACTCACTCACTCACTCACTCACTCACTCACTCACTCACTCACTCACTCACTCACTCACTCACTCACTCACTCACTCACTCACTCACTCACTCACTCACCTCACTCACTCACTCACTCACTCACTCACTCACTCACTCACTCACTCACTCACTCACTCACTCACTCACTCACTCACTCACTCACTCACTCACTCACTCACTCACTCACTCACTCACTCACTCACTCACTCACTCACTCACTCACTCACTCACTCACTCACTCACTCACTCACTCACTCACTCACTCACTCACTCACTCACATCACTCACTCACTTCACTCACTCACTCACTCACTCATCACTCACCTCACTCACTCACTCACTCACTCACTCACTCACTCACTCACTCACTCACTCACTCACTCACTCACTCACTCACTCACTCACTCACTCACTCACTCACTCACTCACTCACTCACTCACTCACTCACTCACTCACTCACTCACTCACTCACTCACTCACTCACTCACTCACTCACTCACTCACTCACTCACTCACTCACTCACATCACTCACTCACTCACTCACTCACTCACTCACTCACTCACTCACTCACTCACTCACTCACTCACTCACTCACTCACTCACTCACTCACTCACTCACTCACTCACTCTCTCACTCTCTCACTCTCTCACTCTCTCACTCTCTCACTCTCTCACTCTCTCACTCTCTCACTCACATCACTCACTCACTCACTCACTCACTCACTCACTCACTCACTCACTCACTCACTCACTCACTCACTCACTCACTCACTCACTCACTCACTCACTCACTCACTCACTCACTCACTCACTCACTCTCTCACTCACTCACTCACTCACTCACTCACTCACTCACTCACTCACTCACTCACTCAC
>JAWQEG010004899.1:0-80000 GCA_033782935.1 Petrolisthes cinctipes
AATAATTGGAGATAGAGAAGTGGCTGTAAGACTGGTTTTTTTTGGGCGTATGAAGCGTGTTGTAATTAATGGTAAATCATGTGAATGGTAAAATGTCTCTATTACCTTTTTTTTAGATTTCATGCGGGGACCTATTACCTTTAAGGGGAGGGTATAGTATTAATATTTTTGGAGATAATAATTCCTACAAACTATTCCCATGCAGCAACAGGACACCATTATCTTTGTTAATCTGGTCCTGTTGTTTCCTGGCTGGCGTACTTTGGAGAGATCAAGACACTCCAATGTACAATTAATCTGGTCCTGTTTCCTGGCTGGTATACTTTGGAGGGATCAAGGCACTCCAATGTATGTACAAAACTATTCTCTCCCCTAAATTAATCTGCCTTATAGGACGTAAAGGAAAGCAATCATTGAAAGTTTGATGACAATACGAAAACACCGAGTGAATCAAATCAACCCATACAAGACTGACATTTACCAGACCAGGGCAGTCAGTTCACTTGGAGGGAATGAATGATGAGTGGGGAGGAGGAACCTTACTTCTTTCTTACCTTATAATTATTCTCTCACCACCACAGTAGACTTATAGTGTTACCATTGTATAATTGACCAGCCTATCGAGATGAAATAATCGGTCTTTCGCTGTTTGAAAACCCTTTGTATCTCATCACTTTATTTTCCCTGGTCCTCTCATCATTCATCCCTCTTCAGTTATTTCCCTCTCTACCCTCCTGCTCCTTATTTATTTTCATGGCCTTCTCTCCTCCTTTTCCCTCACACGTTGCACGGTTGGAAGGAAGGGTGTGTGTGTGTGTGTGTGTGTGTGTGTGTGCGTGAGAGTGGAGGGATTGAGAGAGTGAGAGTAGCTGGCTGAGAGAGTGAGTGAGTGAGTGAGAGATCTCGGATGCAACGAAAGAAAGTGGCCCGGATCCCTTTTGCCGTCTTTGCTTTATCAACTCGTGGATCCGGTTATAGATGGAGAGGGATCCAGTCTTGAATTCTTCACTAATGGACTCGGATCGCTGGAGTTGGATTGTTGTCTTCAGGGCGTGAAATGTGAGATCAGACCCTCTTCTCGTTCTTTCATACCTCCTTCAAATTGGCACTCCTCACACTCTCTCTCTCTCTTTCTCATACTCTCTCTCTCTCTCTCTCTCTCTCTCTCTCTCTCTCTCTCTCTCTCTCTCTCTCACACACACACACACACACACACACACACTCTCTCTCTCTCTCTCTCTCTCTTTCACTCTCTCACACACAATCTTTCACACTCTCTCTCTCTCTCTCTCTCTCTCTCTCTCTCTCTCTCTCTCTCTCTCTCTCTCTCTCTCTCCAAAGCTGACGTGACAATCTGAACCGTGGTCGGATGAAGAAGGACGAAAGACGGAGGAAAATATAACACCAACGTGATTAACCCATTACAGACGCTATACAGTAAATATATGTATACTACCCCTCTATTCTTTGTTATGGTTATTCTTACTTTAATATCTTGTTGTAAAAAAAAAATGGATAGACAGACGGGAGCTGACAAAAAGTATACAATTGGAGGAGGTTAAGACTTACGAAAAAAATTATTAAAATGGAAACAGCTTTCAAAAAAAAAAAAGTTGCGAAATATATGAATGAAATAACACGCTAGAGAAAGATGGAGGTTGCGAAATAAATAAATATATGAATAAAATAATATGTGAGAGAATGAGGGAGGTAGATAAATAAATGAAAACAGACGCGAGAGAGAGAGGGAAGTTGCAAAAATGTAAATAAAAGATAAAGATGGAAGAGAAAAAGTTAGGTTTCAAAATATTTAAATAAGATAAAGATGGAAGTTGATAAATAGATAAATAAAATAAAACACAATAGAAAGAGGGAGGTGGCAAAAATTTAAATAAGATAAAGATGGAAGAGAAAAAAAATAAGAAAGGTTGGGAGCGGCTTCTGGTGTATCTGGGTTGGTTGGGAAAGGTTACGAAAGGCGATAAAATTTTGCCCACAATGGAGGTGCTTGGTGGTGCTGGGCCGTCTTAGCCTACATGTATAACCTTCTCTCGTGCATGCATCTGCTGCTGGCAATGTTGCACGCCAAATATCTAGCATGAAATTTAACTTTGTGTGTTGTAATATATGTATACCTTGTCTGTTTAGGTCATTTAGACGATCTTATATAGGGCAATTTAGTGTCACATGTCTATTTAAGGGGGTGCGGGAGTAGGGGACTGGCTTGGGGGGGGGCTGTTTGGAGGGGGGCGGGAATAGGGGGATAGGCTTGGGGGTGAGTAGAAAGCCTGTCCCCTATTAATTCGAAAGTGAAATAGTTTTTTGGCTATGCAGCATCATACATGGACTATTCGAATATGTAACTCGGGTAAATTATAATTATCCCCACTACAACCTGCCTACCATTTCATTACAATCAGCTTGCAGCCAGCATCATTAATTAACACCATCTAGCACTCATCGCTATTATCACCTATAACACCACTCCACTATCCTCACCTAACACCTAATGTCAATCAGTTTCTATCACCTCTATCAATCATCACCTTTATGAAACACTACTGTCACCACAATGTCATCTTATAAACTTTAATCACCTAGCACCACTATCATCACTTAAGGGACCATGTGATGTAATCAGAAAATTAGAGGTTAACGAGTCCTTCAAATATTGCCACGAAACACCACCTATATGGATGGAGAGTGTTTCGTGGCATGGTCAGGAGGAATCAGAAGCCACCATCCACTTTTCATACACGATCACAGAGCCCTTAACACCAAACGTCACTCAATATATATCACCGCTATCATCACCATCATCTTTAGTACCACACTTCTGCTACTGATATCCTCGCCTAACGTCCTTCAATTTCTATCACGACTATCAATCATCTTTACTACCAAGCTACTCCCACAACGACGTCATCTTACTTCAACCATATTAAACCTTAATTTTAGTAACCCATCAAGCATACTCTATCTCCCTGACAACACCACCACCTGGCACCACCTCACATAATTATCCATATCACGAACAGCCATTACAAACACATCAAATATCCTTCCTAGCTACGCCGACACGTCAAAAAAAATACACCCTACATCGTCATCAACTCACAACATAGAATATACCCGACCATCCGACCATATTCCAAGATGTTGTGAGTGAAAGTGTAGCTACCCTCTCCTGATAGTGACGTGTGTAAATAAGGTGTCGTCATCTAGTGGGACAGAAGAGAAGCTACGGTACCAACATCACCACGAAGCTCCACTGTCTCATCTAGTGCGACACCCAATAATCTCGGGGCCTCGCAAGAGTCACGGGCTACTGACAGCCTACAGTCCCGAGGTTGAGGAATAAAAAATATCGTCAATTATTTACACCAAGACCAATAACACTAACTCTTATTGGTCTTGATTTACACGACAGCTGAATCTTTGTCACTCGGAGACCTAAAATTCCAGACAATACAAATTTCAGACATCACATATTCCCTTTGTTCGTGGGTACACCTAGACTCTCGATCCCCTGTCTGAGTCAAGAAAGTGTAAACATAAAAGAACGGAATCACACCCATGGCAGCCATCATCACAATAAACATTATCGCAGTCACACGAAATCCTTCGTTTTTCTCGGCGTGAGTGCATACGTCTTTCGCGGATGCCATGGAGCCCCTTAAAACCCCTTATCCCACGTCCCTGCAACCTCTTATAGCCCCTTATCCCACGCTCCTGATGCCGCCCCTAAAAGGTGTAGGTTGGGGGGAATCCTGACGAAATCACCGAGGCTCTGGCTGTGACCTCCTACGTGATGGCAGGGATTTTTCCCCACCACGTATACCATAAACCTCGTGATGCCTTATTTTCATCTGAATAGCGATACCTTCATCCACTGGTAAGGGAGGAGGGAGAGGATCCTTGAATTGTGCCGGGATGCAAAAATAGAAGTTGGAAGAGAAAGCTTTTGGCATAATGGGACTCGGAGGGAGGAGGGGGTCCGGGCCAGAAAGAGGGAGTGTGAGGCAGGAGAAGTCACAAAAGCAAATGAAATTAATCTTGCATACACTAATCTTATAAACATGCGAATTATTGCTCATTTGCGAAAGTAATCGAGAAGATGCAGGCTATTAAACCAAACTATCCATGTAATAAACAGAGAACAAGGAAAACACAATTATTGTGCATTTCACAGCATTTGCCTACAGAATTGATAACAATAGTTTGTCTGTTAATAAAGATATACTCGATGTTTTGCTAATGTTACTATACATTTGTTCGTCTTACAATTCTTGGTTATTATTATAGATATCCTGTGGCGTAGTGGTTTGCACGCTTGGTTTTCAAATGAGAGGTCCTGAGGTTTGTTTCCCTGGTGGGACGGAGACGAATAAGCAATCCCCTCACATTCAATGGCCCCATGAGCAGCTGCAGTATTATATGCGTGGCTAGTGATGGCACTGACCGAGTCCCGGGGAAGAACACTCACAGATACCACAAAGCACACAAGACAAGCCACAAGTACACTTCTCCTCATACACCATAAAACAGACACACAACACTTCCACATATACAACACTCACAGTCACTTCTTCACATGCACACACTCTATCACTCTAAATGTATATCGCCTTAATGACCTCCCTACCCAAACAAATATCTGATCTGAGCAACAATGAAAATGAATGGGTGTCCTGCCCAAACTCCACAAAGCTCCACTGTCTCCAACTAGGGCGACATACGTGAAGCACACACACAACACCTCGTAATTTCATTCAATAATCTCGGGGCTTCGCAAGAGTCACAGGCTACTGACTCTGTTATAAATATGTATAAACCTAACCATAGCAGATTTACAAATAAAGGAGTTTTGCTCTTACCTTGTTGTGTTGTGTGAACTTATTAGGGACTTGTCAGTTAGCTATTTCTTCACTTTCGTATAAGCTTTAAGAATAACAATATTTTTTTTCTTTTGTATCTGTAGCAGTAAACCTCACGTATAATAACGAACACAATCATGCTTTTGGATGCCATTATTTTGATATTAACAATTACCACGATTTATAAGCACGTGTATAATGACATGGAAAAAATTATTAATATTTGTCCGCTTTGTTAATTATTCTACACTCTAGCAACAAACACTTACATTTTTCACAATATCAACGAGGTTTTCTCACGAACTGGTTAACAAATGACCTTAGCTACTCTCTCTCTCTCTCTCTCTCTCTCTCTCTCTCTCTCTCTCTCTCTCACTCAAGGTATCCATTCGATCTTATTCTCATTAAAACCAAGTATCAACTGACACTTCTGCTATATCTCGTTATTCTCGTACCTACAATTCTCTCTCGAAGTCGAAGCTCCAAGAAAATGTACAGGACAGTAATAGAAAACGACCTTCCTTGCATACACTGCGACATTATATTGCCACAGAATTTGTTCAGTGACTAACTTGTATGCAGAATTGTTTTACACGCATTCATAAGTAAAGTAGATTGAATTTGAATTAGTATTTGTGAGCAATTATTGTATGCAAATCCTCGGTTTATATAAGTAAATATCATCCGTTTAGTTGGTTATAATCCAAATTATTTTTAGTTCATTACTATAGCTATAATAGTACTTCTTTCTGTGTTGATATTTTAACTGGGTTTCAGCTAAATGGAATCATATGAGTTTTTATATCAGCGAAATATTAAAAGGAACCATGTACGATATAGTGTAGAGGAATATGATTAGGAAATATTAAAGAGGGAGAAATGGGAGAAGTGGAAGGAGGAATAGGAAGAAAGATGAAAGAAGGATAAATGAAGAAAAGAGGGTATGGAAGGAGGGTGAGAATGCATGAGTTATGAAAAAAGGAGAATAAGGAGTGATGGAAGGAAGAAGAAGGAGGAGATAATGAAGAGGGGAAAGGAAGAAAGATGAAAGAAGGAGAAATGAGAAGGAGAGAAGAATGGAGGATAAGAAGGTTTGAGAATAAGAATAAGGAGATAATGAAGAGGGAAAAGGAAGAAAGATGAAAGAAGGAGAAATGAGAAGGAGAGAAAAATGGAGGATAAGAAGGTTTGAGAATGAGAAGAAGGAGTGATGGAAGGAAGAATAGGAAGAAAGATGAAAGAAGGAGAAATGAGAAGGAGAGAAGAATGGAGGATAAGAAGGTTTGAGAATGAGAAGAAGGAGTGATGGAAGGAAAGAAGTATAGAAGCTTAGGGGCAGGTTTCCTTCCTTCCTTCCTTCCCCTCTACTCGTCTTCCTTCACGGTTCACTTGTCACCTTTGATATTATTAAGGTTCTAGTTTAGCTCCAGGACTTTAGGTGATGCAGGAGGTGGTGTTGGTGGTGGTGGTGGTGGATAGTGGTAGTATGGTAGTAGTGTGGTGGTAGTGGTGGTGGTGATGGTAGTAGTGGTAGTGGTGGCATGGTAGTAGTGAGGTAGTTTGTGGTAGTGGTGGTGGTGATAGTGGTAGTGAGATAGTATGGTAGTTTGTGGTGAGGTGGTTGGTGGTGGTGATAGTGGTAGTGGTAGTATGGTAGTAGACAAGCAGAAGATAAACACATATAATAGTCAGACAGGAAAGAAGGATTGACAGGAAGTAAGGTAGAACAGAAAAAGAGAGATTTTGGTGTTTCATTCTTTTCCTTGTGTGTGTGTGTGTGTGTGTGTGTGTGAATTGGATAGCTGCTGGTGTCTCCAAACTATGCCAGTATACAGACCACTTCAGTATAGGAATAGGGGATCTGTTTTCTTGCATTATTTTGAAGGCTATATTAACTCCACTTCGGTCACAATAAACGGCCCCCTGGAGGAAAGAAGGAAGGAAACCAGGCACAGACGGAGGGGAAAGGAATGAGGAAAAGAGGAAAGAGATGAAAAATTGAAAGGAGAACAGATAGGGAGAATGAAGGAAGGCAGGCAGGGCAGAGGGAGGTAGGAAGGGAGGGAGGTAGAAAGGGAGGGAGGGAGGTAGGAAGGGAGGGCAGAGTGGGAAGGTAGGGAGGTAGGAAGACAGGGCAGAGTGGGAAAGGAGGTAGGAAGGGAGGGCAGAGTGGGAAGGGGGTAGGTAGGAAGGGAGGAAGGAAGGGAGGTAGGAAGGGAGGAAGGTAGGAAGGAAGGGAGGGCAGAGTGGGAAGGTAGGAAGGTAGGAAGGGAGGTTGGTGGAGGTGGTGGTGGTCTTGAGAGCTATGTTTGGAATTTAATCTCAGAGTGTGTGTAGTTTGGCCTGATATTACCCTCACCACCTGAGTATAGTATTCCTCACAGCCACCTGAATATACCCTTTACAGTTTACAGTGTTACCCTTCCCACCTGCGAATTAATTCCGTGGATCCTTTTCCCCCCAAGTAATTATGGAGAACTCTTACACCTTGATAGTTTGTGTATAGTTACGTCGAAGGGTATTATAATTAATTAAGGGTATTATAATAATTAATTAAAGTAATTTAAACAAGTAAAATTGTATATCAAATGTTAATTCATGTGAGGAGGGGTGATGGTGAAAAAGGGGTGCCACAGAAAGGATTATATAAATTCAGGGTGCCATCACTGAAAAAAGATTGAGAACCACTACACTATAGGATCATAATATATTCTTTGCATTATATATCTTCCTAAAGTATAGCTGTACTAATGCATTGTTAAAATCAGTTATACCTCTCCCACACAGTATAGAAATATACAGAGTCTCCTGTTCTTTCATTTTAAAAGTATGAAATTTCACTCTGTTATATTGGGACCCCTTGTGTATTAAGGCCTCAGGGATATAGTTTCATTAGCAACCCAATCATTGCTTTAAACAAATATAATCTTTCCTCAAAAAATAATTTTAGCATTTTCATCAGGGTTTTAATTTTAGTTGGTATTATCCCATAGACTTTTCCCGCAATCTAGTCCATCCCAAAGCAACAAGATTGGGTGATGAGGAATCGAGCCAGATTTACTGGTAAAGAACCTGTTGTGTCCCTGTATTTCTGTAGGTGGTCTTTGGTTTATATAGTCTAAGGTGAAATGTATGAGATATTGTCCATGTTAGCTTTACACAAAATTATATTTGTCCTACATTTGGCATAGTTGTATAGTGATATTCTGCACCTTATGTTACCAGCTGTGGATTGAAGAACATTCAGTTAGGTAATAAACACAGAAGAAGGATGAATGTCTGTGTTCCAGTAATATTTGAAAACAGACTTATGGAATTTCTTGCCTCTTTCTGTAACATTTGGGGAGACATTAAAAGAAAATGAAGTTATTCTAATATGTGTAACGCTTCCAGTGTCAGTTGTCTGTGGAGTATAAGGAGTGGAGTGTGTGAATGAAGCTGTAGTTACTGAGTCGTGTGTGTGAATGAAGGTGTAGTTACTGGGTTGTGTGTCCAGCTGGGATGACGCCAAGCATGTCCAGGACCCACACCCACTGACTGACCACCTTGGACATGGCAGGGAAGGTGACGTGGGTACCCGTGTCTTCAAGTGGAGTGAACTGTCGGAAAGAAATAACCTTATTTTCATTGTACTTGTCCCAACCCCCCTTGTTCCCCTTTATAAGTTGTACCATATATCATTCAATTCTACTCGCAACCAAACTCATATATTATTGTTATTATTATTATTATTATTATTATTATTATTATTATTATTATTGTTGTTGTTGTTGTTGTTGTTGTTGTTGTTGTTGTTGTTGTTGTTGTTGTTGTTGTTGTTGTTGTTGTTGTTGTTGTTGTTGTTGTTATTATTATTATTATTATTATTATTATTATTATTATTATTATTATTATTGTTATTTTATTTGTGAAGTGATGATATTTCATTATTTTTGTACTTGAACTTATTTGTTGCATTGATTGATTTGCGTAGTCACATTTCTCATGTGCTATTTATATTCTTATGTGCAACTATTTCTATGTGTTGTCATTTCTTTGTGCTATCAATCAGTGATCTCAAGTTATCCGTTTTGAATTATAATAATCTCGTGTTATCCTATTGTTTTACCAACGTTTTCATATCATTTGGATGTTGTCAACATTCAGCGTTGCAATTTGGTGTTATAAAATTACCAAGCCTCGTGATTTCTTGTCTTATCAAACTCTTGTAATATCATACCAGTCTTTACTTTGTATAAGTTAATGCTGTATAGCTTTGTACATATAATATAATAAAAAATATTTTACTAGTGTTTCCACTCAAACCTATAGTCATTATTTCTTATATTCTTACAGAACCTGATGTTGCCATTCTGAAGATAGTCTGTATTTTCAGTGTTCCCTTTTCATTAATTAGCACAGTCAGATCATCCAGTTTGCCTGAAACTCTCGTTTCGTATATATATACATATATGGTGTATACAAGTAGTGTAGATCTTACCGTGAGGTTGCCCTGACCATAACCCAACATGGTGATGGAGGTGTGTTTTGTGGTCACCACTGAACCCAACTTCACCAGGTCATCCTCTGGCCACTCCAGCACCATGGCATACACTCTGTCACCTCTACTTGTGTACCTGTAACATGGTATTGTATGTAGCCTACAGTACATGTATCTGTAACATGGTATTGTATGTACAGTACCTACAACATAGTATTGTATGTACAGTACATGTATCTACAACATAGTATTTTATGCATGTGTACCTACAACATGGAATTGTATGCATATGTACAGTACCTACAATATTATATTGTGAAATGTTCCTACAAACCTTAATTAACCTACAACCCAGACAACCCCTTCCTTCCCCTCCCCCTCCATGACTCACCAGACGCCAGGAGTAAGAGAGTCATTCTGGTGTGTCCAGGGTCGTGAGGAATACACTGAGTCCCCGTTGATGTCCAGCCACGACCCCAGCTGCCTCAGTCGTTCCTCCATGATGGTGGGGATACGACCGTCGTGTGTGGGGCCAACGTTAACCAATAGGTTCCCTAAATAAAGAGTAACGAATAGAATTGTTACTTCATTCCAACACTAATCTTCAGCCGCACGGTAACACACACTTGGACAATGCAAGGAAGAGTCAATATGACACATATACATTATGTGTCGATCCCATTGGAGATGATTCATTTTTTATTTCTTAGGTCTCTTTGGGCAAAGGAGCAAATGCCAGTCAGATTACCGACTTTACGCACCCAACTATTTTGTACTGTACAGTACACTCGTGATACATAAGTTCTGACCAGAGAGAATTACACCAAATCATGGCCAGACTCAGGCCATACATTTAATTTATATATTTAGGTATAGATCTGGAAATGTCTACAATTTTTCGTATACATTGACCATTAAAGTAGTCACTAATATAGTTTTTATAATATGAAATTCAGGTATAGACGAAAGAGGACGTGGAACTCGTCGACCTCCTGATCAGAAATTATGTATCACAAGTGTACTTAGGAATGATTTATTTTGACAGACAGACAGACTGACCTCCACAACTGATGGTCTGTGCCAGGGTGGTGAGGAGGTCATGTATGGTGAGGTAGTCGGTCAGGGTTGCCTCACGTCGATACCCCCACGATGCCTTGTCCAGAGTCATGGCGTTCTCCCATTTGTGGTTCTGTAACACTCCTGTAACACCATAATGCAGGATAACGTTACAGACCACACAGGTAACACCAATGTCTTGCCATAATGCAATAACGTTTAACGAGTGCCTCTGCAACCCAATAACACCAAATTATTGAGTGCCGTTACAAAAACACATGCAACTCACTTTAGACATAATCATATTAGACGAACGTATTTTTCATTTTATTTATTTTTTATGTTCCGACACTGGACATAGGCTTCATTAAGCTCGTTACCTTGACCCAGGTCAATTGTTACCCACACAAACACGTCACAACCTGAATGCTGAATAACCTTAATTAAGAAGTATCCATTCCACAAATCCGAAACACCATTACAAAAGGTGAAAGTAAAGAGGACCCATGCAACAACTACTATGTATAATGACTGACTCTTTATATTGTGCAGTTTTATTCTTAGATAAGCATTTTTATTCTTAATAATTTTTCTATATACATTTCCTCAGAGATAAATCTTTCATTCTCTAACAATATTGACACATACCTGGGTTGTATCTGTCCTGACAAGTGTAGAATGATCCGTGGTGACACATGATTCCTTCGCCCCACCTGTCATTCACCACCACTGTGTCCTTCACCTGGGAACACGCATTTTATAAGTCATCATCAATATCAATCACCATCATCATCATCATCATCATCATCATCATCAACGTCAACATCATCAGCAGCATTAACAATCATCACCAATATCATTTACATCATCATTACCATCATCACAATCATCCTCACCATCACCATCACCATCATTACCATCATCATTACTTACATCATTACTTACATCATTACCATCACCATCATCATTAACATCATCATTACCATCACCATCACCATTAATGACCATCATCATCATCATCAATAGCATCATGTTAAAAGTATTTTATTACTCAAGTGGAATATTTCATTATTCGGCTAAAACAATAATAATAATATCGCATAGCAAAGTAGACAAGTTGGAATAATGTTCAGAATGTGTACCCACAGGGGATGAGTTGAAGAGCCAGGCCAGGAAGACGGTGGAGTTCCAATACCAGTCAGGGGCCGCCCAATCACCGTCAGACCACACCACCTCGGGCTGGTATTGGTTGATCTGGGAGGTTTATATATAAGGATAAAAGTTAGCACCTCTCGTGTGACAGATAAAATACAACAGTTCAGATGTTTCTCATGGCAGATAAAGACAACAGTTAAATTATCTAGCATACTATATGGAAATAACAGGAAGAAAGTTTGGTATGATATTCCAGTCTTTGTAAAGTTCAGCACCTTAGTGCACATATGTTGGTTCTTACTCACCAACTCATACAGCTCAGGTACGGTCTTGGTTTCAACGAATAAGTTGGTCTCATAGTTGTTGTGTCTGTCCTGGAGGTAAAGCGGATTGAACCACTCGTACATGGAGTGGTACAGACCGAAGTGGACGTGGGGTGCCTTGCTCCTGAAGGCCTTGGCTAAGTCCCCTGTAACAGAATGCATATAACTTTAGGTTACACTCTCATACAACATTGCACCAGGGAATATAATTAAAGCCTCACTGTTCTTAATTGGTTTACTTTATGAAGAGTGTGCAAAGTCAAGCACATCAAAACAACCTAAGCTTTCGATATTCTCTACACGTGTAAATGAAAAAATCATAAATGGGTCTGAAACTATAACTTACCAACGAGATCCCGCTTGGGTCCAACGTCCATGCTATTCCAATTGGGTGAAAAGGCAGAAGGCCAGTTGGTGTAACCCTCGTGGTGTTTGCTGGTGAGCACCACGTATCGAGCCCCAGACGCCGCCACCAACTCTGCCCAGGAGGCGGGGTCGAACAGCTCCGTTGTGAAGTGAGATGCAAAGTCCTGGTAGGTGAAGTTGGGCCGGAAGTTCCTCTCCATGAAGTCTATGTATTTGGGATTTTTGCTGCCTGTTTTTGAAATTGTATAAGAGTAGGAAAACCAAAACATCTATAGGTATCTTTTAAATTGCATATATCAAACATATATTATAATGTTTTAGTTAATCTTGGAAATAGAGAGACGGTCGACCTCCCTGTGCACGAAGTCTTCGTATTTTTTCAGAATTTAGATATTTATCTACGCTAACTGTTACGCCTCTGTCTATACAAGGAAAATACACCAGAACATGAAAATAAATAATATGATAAGACACATTTGAGGTGACTGTAAATAAATGGGTTATCCTTTATCGTTAGAAATTTATATACCTAAATTTATGCCTCTAACTAGATAGTATTCATGATATGTATCGGAAGAATTATTATCCTCCCATTTGTCAATAACATCTTACTAACAACACAACATCTTGAATCATCATAAGGTTAATCTGCTGATACACGATTAAGCATTATTTCAGTAAGTTTTTAACTACTTCTAACACCTTATGGACATGCGTAGTTTGGACAAAAGCGATGACTTTATATTTTACAGGAAAACTCCATTTCTTCCAATGCTTAAATAGTATCTATCTTCCAATGTTATAGTAGTCTGCAATTGTTATGTTTATGTTTTCTAACCAACCATACTGAAGTCAGTGCTAGCTTTAAGATAACAAAATCAATTTCTGCACCTGAATTAGCTTTGCAAATTTGTAAGCATCCCCCGATCATCTAGAGGTGTCCATTAAATCTGTGGCTAAATATATTGAAGACTTACCTTGCCAGAACTGCCAGAACCACTCGGAGCCATAGGAAGGGACGGAGTAGACGCCCCAGACCAGGAACACGCCCACCTTAGCATCGTCATACCAGGCGGGCAGTGGACGGGAATCAAGAGAGGACCAGTTGGGTTCATAGGGTGCTGCTGCTGCTCCTCCACCTCCTGCTGCTGCTGCTGCTGATACGTTCAAGTCACACGTATAGATACATTAATATCATAAAGGGGAAGAGAATACTGTGCTAAGAGAGAAAGACTTTGTACCACATGGAGGAAGAAGGGGACAAAGAAGAGGCACAACAAACACGAAGAAAAATAAGGGAAAGGAGAGAGAAAGGCTGAAGAGAGAAAAGAGGTTGTCTTTGATCAGATGAGGCACCCATACCACAGAAATATTGCCCACATCTTTGTAGCCAATACTCATTTACAGGTTGACATAGACAGACAGGCAGACAGTTAGATAGATAGATAGATAGATAGATAGATAGAGGAGAGAAATAGAGATGAAAATTAGATAATAGGTATTCTAGATACGAAGTGATATGCTTAATATAATGAGCTCATCACTCATTATGAGGACATCTGGATTGTTCCCAGTGACGGGGAAGAGATAATTATGAAATACAGACAAGAAGAAACAAAGTTAATGAACAACAGGAATACAATCAAGAAAGAACTCACCAGTCAATAGGAGTTGCAGCAGTAATAGTAACAAACAGGATACACACGTCATTTCCCACTCCACACTAAAGACACACTAGTTGTTGCCACTACAGCCTGCCTATACTGTAGTGTTGAGACGAGAGGACTTGTGTTGCTCTTGGAAGTATCTGTACACCCTGTCAGCTATAGTACCTTTGCACCACAAAGAGATTGTACAACCATACAGTCTGCAGCAACAGTTATATCCACCGCCACTGGTAACAATGCTAGCTCTGTTAATGGTGTTTCTTACATATAATCCTATTTTATATTTAATTTCAATTAATTTATAGATGTATTGTATGTCAAAGTTTATAAATCAGCTGTTGTGTATGTGGAGGCGGATGTCAAACTTACATAATTTTGCGGATGCGGATGTGATATCATGACATGCTCTCGGATGCGGATGTTTTCAAGATATTGAATGAAACACTACTTATATCAAAACGGCACCTACTCTTGTGACTCAGTGCTTATTACATACACAGTTATACACGATGTGGTCCAAAATCATGTCCAATTTCATTCGAGATGCCTAGACACATTGCGTTTGAAGGAGCATAAGTCGTAGTAAGGGGAAATATGGATGAACGTAGAGTGTTCCAGAGTTGACCAGTTGAGTAATAAAGTGTTTATGAATGACTGGGAGTACCGAGTAACTCTTGTATTATGCAGATGAACAGGAAAGGGGTGAGATTGAGGCTTAGTGAGTGTTGCATACTCTCTTCAGGCGAGGAAGCATACATTGAGACCTCAGAAGAGCAATGTCCAGTGTAAGAGAGAGAGAGAGAGAGAGAGAGAGAGAGAGAGAGAGAGAGAGAGAGATGCAACATTGCGGCCATGAGAGAGAGGTTGTAATGAATCAGTAAGAGGGGGAGAGTTGATAAGACAAACGCCCTTTGATTTCAGCTTGTCCAGGAGTGTTGTGAAGGTGTGTGTGTGTGTGTGTGTGTAACCCTCATTTTATAATGTGTTACTGGTTGTAGACTTCTGGAATTAACTTAGTACGACTATTATTATTTTGTTACCAAATTGTAAAATCATGCTCTTGTTGTGCGTTGCATTGTTTTTCTTGTAAAACCCTTCTAAAACCATGCCCACGATGCAAAAAAAAAAAAAAAAAAAAAAAAAAAAAAAAAAAGTAAAAGTTGTTCTACAGGAATCTCGGTGCGTGGTGCTAACTAAACTCTTCAAACTCATTCCACATCCCAGATAGGACAAATTTATATATATATATTTGCCCTACAATTGGCGTGGTTGTGTGGTGAAATTCTGCAGTTCATGCTGACACATGACTGAAGAGAGGGGACTGCCTCTTTGCTACTAATATCTGTAAACAAATTTTTGATATTCATTTAAAGTTGCTGACGAATTAGAGTCAATATCATGATTTGTCAATTCCTTCTGTACGCCTCTCCAAAGTTCACAATAAGGGGCAAGGAAAGTCCTCGAAGTGGATCAGTCGGCTAAAGTATTTGTAACAGTATAAACTCTTCAAAGTAGATTAGTATCAGATGTCTTTGATATCTGGTACTAGAACAAAATAACTGTATTGCATATCACTGTAATGTATTCTGTTTTCTAATTGTACTTACCTTGACTAATCTCAGCTCGGGATATCCCTGCTGCATTTTCCGTCATGTCCAGGAATCAGACCTGAACATCATTGCTCTATAAGAATAATGTCGAAGTTCTTACAGCTATGCACCAATGAGTGTTTGAAATATTGAAGAACAGAAATAGGAATGTAACTTTTAAGAGGTAACTGAACTACAAGAACTATGGCCTTCTTTTGTGGAGGAGGAAAGTTTGAACATAGTACATTCACGACACACGAAAGAGCACTATTTAAAACAGTCATAGACCACAAATTAAAAATAGGAACATTAATCATATTATTTGGTTCGCTTTATTAGACTTATTGATATTTTTTCAGGTATAAGTTACACATTGATATTACATGCACTTCGGAAACATTAAAAGAAAATGAAGTTATTCTAATATGTGTAACGCTTCCAGTGTCAGTTGTCTGTGGAGTATAAGGAGTCGAGTGTGTGAATGAAGGTGTAGTTACTGGAAAGACCAATAACACTAGTCTTATTGGTTTTGGTTACTGAGTTGAGTGTCCAGCTGGGATGACGCCGAGCATGTCCAGGACCCACACCCACTGACTGGCCACCTTGGACATGGCAGGGAAGGTGACGTGGGTACCCGTGTTTTCAAGTGGAGTGAACTGGAGGCAAGAAATAATCCTTCATATATAATGCTTGTTCATTTCAATATTATTACATTTATCGCAACACCTCTAATTTAAAATAAACATTGCCCGTATTCACAATCAAATGAAATAAACAATATATATAACTAGGAATATGTGCTTATAAATAAATAATTCAGTTACAAAGGCAAATACAACAAGTAGCCTCAAACGTATCTCCAAAATACAATTAATGTCTGAAGAAAGCTATATATTTTCGACAAAATATAATTATACCAGTACAATATACAAGTCAATTTCCAGTTATTTCATTAGAACTCAAAGTGACACCCTGTAAACAACTTTGTAGGATCAGTGTTAATGTCTGGAAACATCGACACCAAACCAAACTTACGAATGGCACACGTGTAAGTCACTTTGATTGTGTTTCTGCTTTAGCGTTGAATTTATATCTTGCATGATTTTTACCTACATTGTGTCAATATGTATATAGCATAATATCTCAGTAAATGTGAACGCATTGAGTGTCTGATTCAAAAATATGACGATAATTTATAGTCAAGAGATGATATGACACACTAATATATTTTCAGAGACTGAGAGGGTTAATATAATGAAGAATATGTGAATAACACTCTCTGAATCCTGGTGTATTATATATAAATATATATATATGCTTACCGTGAGGTTGCCATGACCATAACCCAACATGGTGATGGAGGTGTGTTTTGTGGTCACCACTGAACCCAACTTCACCAAGTCATCCTCTGGCCACTCCAGCACCATGGCATACACTCTGTCACCTCTACTTGTGTACCTGTAACATGGTATTGTATGTAGCCTACAGTACATGTACAGTACCTACAACATGGTATTGTATGTATGTGTACAGTACCTACAACATGGCATTGTATGTACGAGTGTCTACAACATGGTATTGTATGCACGTGTACCAACTTACAACATGGCATTGTATGCACGTGTACAGAACCTACAACATTATAATGTGAAATGTTCCTATAAACCATAATTAACCCACTACCCAGACTACCCCTTCCCCTCCCCTCCCCTCCCCCCCATGACTCACCAGACGCCAGGAGTAAGAGAATCATTCTGGTGTGTCCAGGGTCGTGAGGAATACACTGAGTCCCCGTTGATGTCCAGCCACGACCCCAGCTGCCTCAGTCGTTCTTCCATGATGGTGGGGATACGACCGTCGTGTGTGGGGCCAACGTTCACCAATAGGTTCCCTAAATAAAGAGTAACGAATAGAATTGGTACTTCATTCCAACACTAACCCTCTACCCTAATAAGGTGACGTACACTTGAGAAATAAGCTTTTGTTAGTATCAAGACCAATAAGACTAAAGTTAGTATTATTGGTCTTGGTTATTATTATGGTGCCTCGTGTTTACTTAAGTTGTATTATAATGTAGTGGACTTCGCCGGATGAACTGTGCTATTATAGTTTATTTAACGCCTAATCCCTTGTAAAAAAGCGTTGATTTATTATACACGAGAGAGTTAATATGACATACATAATTTTGAGTCACCTCCATTGTAGAAGATTAATTTATTTTGTCAGGTACTTTTTGGGCAAAGGAGTAAATAACAGATTACCAACTTTCTGTAGCCAACTATATACAGGGTGTATCGCGAGGTATATCATTAAATTACACCAGAGATGTAAAATATAATTTTGAGTATATTTTGTTGTATAAAGTATGCTGTGTGTGATATCAGTAAAGTACAATGAATACTGATAAAAACTATTTTAACGTGTGTTGTCAAATGGCGGTGAGTGTCTGAGGGAGTGGTAGCCTAATATGGTTTTCGGACCAAAGAGGCCTTATTTATTTCATCTTGATAAGTTTTATCATGATTGGAATAATTATGATGTTCTATAACGTACATTGAATCATATTTTCAATGCAGAGGGATAATACCAGGCCTGTATAAATAATATTCGACGAAATATGATTAATATATTTTTAAGGTTAGGTAAACTTTACCAACATAATGCAAACCTGCAAGTCTTAGCATTTCCCTACATTTCACGGATTTTCTTCTTATACAGGCCTGGTATTATCCCTCTGTATTGAAAATATGATTAATCCAATGTACAGTCGGCAAAAAAAGTTTCGTTACCATCCCTAAAACAGAGTGATGTAATGTTGGTACTCCTGACTGGTGAGTGTCGTACCTCCGCCACCCTCCGGCCTCTATAAGTCCGTGCCCCTGGCCAATGCCCCTCAGTGTGTCATGGGCAGCCAAGCAGGAATGACGTTCTTTCACCCATGCTATATTTTCTGGGTATTTCACGGTTATTTTTGTTCTAAAATACTCAAACTCATTTCCTTATGTTTAATAATGAATAGTTAAATAATAAGAGTTTTTCAACACTCAAAATTTTATTTAAAATCAGCTAAACTTTTGATATAAAAAAAGTTGACACTGGCGGGGCAATGACAATTCCCGTCCAGCATGTCCTGGATGACACGAGTCACAGCTACCCAGTTGGTGGAGTACCAACCCTACCGGGCTTACCCTTGTTAAAATTAATGTAGGGGTGGTAACGAAACTTTTTTTGCCGACTGTACGTTATAGAACATCATAATTATTCCAATCATGATAAAACTTATCAAGATGAAATAAATAAGGCCTCTTTGGTCCGAAAACCATATTAGGCTACCACTCCCTCAGACACTCGCTGCCATTTGACAACACAAGTTAAAATAGTTTTTATCAGTATTCATTGTACTTTACTGATATCACACACACCATACTTTATAGAACAAAATATACTCAAAATTATATTTTATATCTCTGGTTTAATTTAATGATATACCTCGCGATACACCCTGTATACTGTACTGTATGTTTTAGGGAAAGGAGTAAATAACAGATTACCAAGTTTCTGCAGCCAACTATATATACTGTACTGTACTTAGGAATGATAACTACTGACTGACTCTGACTGACCTCCACAACTGATGGTCTGTGCCAGGGTGGTGAGGAGGTCATGTATGGTGAGGTAGTCGGTCAGGGTTGCCTCACGTCGATACCCCCACGATCCCTTGTCCAGAGTCATGGCGTTCTCCCATTTGTGGTTCTGTAGCGACCCTGTAACACCATAATATGAGACACTGTTACAGAGTACATAGGTAACACCACCAATGTCGTACCATAGTGTAAGTTAACACCAAGTTCCAACAATAGTTTTGTAATGACTTTATGCTGAGTAACTTTTAACGAGTGACTCTGTACTTCACTATAACGCCATATTATTGAGTGCCGTTACAAAATGCACATGGGTCCCATCTTTGACATATCTATCGACAACGTAATGCTGGATAAAGTTAAGAAATAGCCATCTCACAACTCTGTAACACCATAACATAAGGTAAAGTTAAAGATGGCCCACGCAACAACTATTAGCTGTATGATTACTGAATTATATACTAAACCTGGTGCCACCACCTGTCACCCCATACCATTAAGATGCAAAGAGAGATGTTCTTGTAAGAGAAGCAATCTTCTAAGATGAAATATTATCATACCTTAATAAGTATTCCATGCAAATTCATACTTTTTCTACATGCATTCTCTTTTTCGAACAAGTATTTTTCTTAATGAAATAATTATTCTCAGATAAACATTTGATTCTGAATATTTTCCAAATACACATTTTTCTCATAGATTGATTATTTGTTCTCTAACAATATTGACACATACCTGGGTTGTATCTGTCCTGACAAGTGTAGAATGATCCGTGGTGACACATGGCTCCTTCGCCCCACCTGTCATTCACCACCACAGTGTCCTTCACCTTGGAACACGTAGGTTTTAGTCATTATTATTTCATAAACATTCATCATCAACAACATCAACGTTATTTCCATCATCAGTATCATCACCATTACAAACATGTCATCACTCAAGGAGCACACGCATATGCTTAAGGTGTAAAGACGTGGTGGGCATCAAACTGTGATTACCCTAAGTGAGATACAAGCCTATTATCATATTGGTTCAGGAGACACTGAGATAAATAAAGTCAATTTGTCCATCAGGTCACGAAATACTATTGTTGTGGCATAGGCTAGTATTTTTTTTTTTTTTTTTTTCGTATAGAAACAATTCAAGCGTGTATACACAACGCTTTTGTCATGTTAACCACAAAATTCAAGACAACGTGGACCAATTGGATTAATGTTGAGAGTTTACACACAGGTGATGAGTTGAAGAGCCAGGCCAGGAAGACGGTGGAATTCCAGTACCAGTCAGGGTCCACCGAAGCACCGTCAGACCAAACCACCTCGGGCTGGTATTGGTTGATCTGGAAGGTTTACAGATAAGGATAAAAGTTAACACCTCTCGTGTGACAGATAAAATGCAAATGTTTATGCGTTTCGCATGGCAGAAACAGGAAGAAAGTTTTGGCATGGTATCTTAGTGTTTGTTAAAGTTCAGCATCCGTCGTGGTAAGAATATCAACAAGGGTGAGCAGATTCGAATCCCTGGCGCGACGAAGGATATCTGCTGTATAGTCTTTCCGCCCTATAGTACAGTAGAGAATTGATTACAGGTGTGAAATTTACCTCTTATGAAATATAATCGTAAAGGTATTATTTAATTATTGGTCATCTTTGCTATATTCCTTTTATAGTCGACACCATCCTTAGTACACATATGTTGGTTCTGACTCACCAACTCATACAGCTCAGGTACGGTCTTGGTTTCAACGAATAAGTTGGTCTCATAGTTGTTGTGTCTGTCCTGGAGGTAAAGCGGATTGAACCACTCGAACATGGAGTGGTACAGACCGAAGTGGACGTGGGGTGCCTTGCTCCTGAAGGCCTTGGCCAGGTCCCCTGTAATAGAATGCATATAAAACTTTAGGTTACACTCTCATACAGCATTGCACCAGGGAATATGATTAATGCCTCACTGTTCTTAATTGGTTTACTTTATGAAGAGTGTGCAAAGTCAAGCACATTAAAACAACCTAAGCTTTCTATCCTCTCTACACGTAAAAACAAAAAAATCATAAATGGGTCTGAAAAATATAACTTACCAACGAGATCCCGCTTGGGTCCAACGTCCTTGCTATTCCAATTGGGTGAAAAGGCAGAAGGCCAGTTGGTGTAACCCTCGTGGTGTTTGCTGGTGAGCACCACGTATCGAGCCCCTGACGCCGCCACCAACTCTGCCCAGGAGGCGGGGTCGAACAGCTCCGTTGTGAAGTGAGATGCAAAGTCCTGGTAGGTGAAGTTGGGCCGGAAGTTCCTCTCCATGAAGTCTATGTATTTGGGATTTTTGTCGGCTGTTTGTGAAAATGTATGATAAGTTGATTGATTGATTGATTGATTGATAGTAGGCACCACAACAGCAAGATCATATAGCGTCGAAAGAAGGTGATATGATAAGTTGAGTAAGATAACCAAAACATTTATGGGGATCTTTTAAATTGCACACATTAAACATATAAAGGTAGATAACTTTATGTTTCACAGGAAAACTCCACTTCGTACAGTGAATAATTGGTGTTCATCACCAGTTATTATTGTTATCTTCAATTGTTTGGGTTACGTTTCTAGCCAACAGTACTGAAGCTTTGTTTGTTATAGCTTTACGAAAACAATATTAATTTTTGCATCTGTATTTGTTTTAAGCGATGCAACACAGACAATTTTAACAACTAAACGAAGGTCAGCATGGGAGAGTAATTAGGAAGCATCTCCCGAACATTCAGAGACGGTCATTAAATCTGTGATGTAGAATTACCTTGCCAGAACTTCCAGAACCACTCGGAGCCGTAGGAAGGGACGGAGTAGACGCCCCACACCAGGAACACGCCCACCTTAGCATCGTCATACCAGGCGGGCAGTGGACGGGAATCAAGAGAGGACCAGTTGGGTTCATAGGGTGATGCTGCTCCTCCTCCACCTGCTGCTGTTCCTTCTCCTGCTGCTGCTGCTGCTGCTGCTGCCACGTTCAAGTCACACGTATAGATACATTAATATCATAACGGGGAAGAGAATACTGTGCTAAGAGAGAAAGACTTTGTACCACACGGAGGAGGAAGGAGACAGAGAAGAGGCACAACAATCACGAAGAAAAAGGAAGGAAACGAGAAAATAGAGATTGGCTTGGATCAGTTGCGGCACTCATACCTTAAAAATATTACAGGCAATACATCTCTAGACAGACAGATAGATAGATAAACAGACAGATTTTTAAGAAGATAAATAGACAGGTAGAAATTTAGATAATCGGTATAGATACGTAGTGATATGCTTAATACAATGAACACATCACTCAGTACTGGGACATCAGCTGGACTCTTCCCAGTGACGGGGACGTTTGGTTTAAGGGGATAGTATATAATAGTATACTCTTGGTCCATTAGAGCTCCTCGATTCCTCCAAAGTATGCCATGAAACAGGACCAGATTAACAAAATAATGACACTTGAAACATTTTATTATGCTTACAAAGTATTTATGTCTTGCAATACCAGTGACTATCCAACATTTGTAAGCAGCACATATGAAGCTAAACTTGCTTTTCGGCCTGTTATTTGGGATAGTTTGGAGGAATCAGTTGCTCCAGATTTGTAAACACTGTACTACTCTTTAAGTAAATATGAGGAGCCAGGTATATGACTCATTAAAGCACAAAATGTCACGAATTCCAAAGAGTATTCAAAATAACTGTGTTTCAAAATAATAAGCTTACAGTAATCTCAATCAATTTCAGGAGATTATTTAAGAAGACCCAGTTCTGAGTAACGAGGTTGAGAGTTATATATATGTTCAGGGATCCGGTGATGTTGTCAGAAAATTGGAGATTAGTGAGTCCTTCAAATATTGTCACGAAACACTACCTATATGGAAGGAGCTTGTTTCGTGGCATGGTCAGGAGGAATCAGAAGCCTTCAAATTTCATACACGATCACAGGGTCCTGAATATCTTTTGTGTGTTCTAAAGCTGTATATAAAAATAATCTGAGGTCAATTTAATTCCTTTTCTCCGACAGATTGTCTAATTTTCAAATGATCATGCAGATTAAATGAGACTCTGTAGTGATAATTCATTCTACAGTCACCGACAATAGCGACGCCCCTCTCCTTGACCCACACGAAACTCGCAGCCACTGCTTCAGTGTGGGGGAAGGAGGAAGGCAGTGGGTGAAAGGAGGCAGAGTTGGTTTTCAATTAATTATATGAAAATGATCATAGTATGGAAACAAGAGCTTGTGCTTTTGGTTCAGTGTACCTTAAGGCGAGGGGCGTCGCTATGGTCGGCGACGGTACACTAACCATCACAGTCACTTCTAACGTTACACAAAGGGCTCGAATAACATGACTAATACAATGTACAGTCGGCGGCAAAAGTCCTGTCGCCTCACTTACTTCACCGAGGCAAGCGATGTTCATAGACTCGAGATTATTAAGTGTAGAAAACGTTGCGTATTTCTCGAGTCCATAAACACTGCTTGTCTCGGTGAAGCAGGTGAGGCGACAGGACTTCTGCCGCCGACTGTACACCAGGGTTCATGAACACTTCTATACCGTTACACTATCGAAAATCTAAAATCTAAAAAGGACCCTGTGCTCGTGTATGAAAATTGGAGTCTTCTGATTCCTCCTGAACAAGCTCCTTCCATATAGGTGGTTTTTCGTGGTAATATTTAAAGGACTCGTTTATCACCAATTTTCTGACTACATCACAGGGTCCCTTAAGTAACAGATACAGACGGGGAAAAACAGATGTATTAAAAGACAGGAATACAAGCAAGAAAGAACTCACCAATCAATATGAGTTGCAGCAGTAATAGTAACAAACAGGATACACACGTCATTTCCCACTCCACACTAAAGACACACTAGTTGTTGCCACTACAGCCTGCCTATACTGTAGTGTTGAGACGAGAGGACTTGTGTTGCTCTTGGAAGTATCTGTACACCCTGTCAGCTATAGTACCTTTGCACCACAAAGAGATTGTACTACCATACAGTCTGGAGTAAGAGTTATATCCACCGTCACTGGTAACAATGCTGAGTGGTTTTGAGTCCTATCTCTGTTAATGGTATTTCGTTAAAAAAAACGAACACAAACACACACACACACGGTAGTGGGGTATTGCCTGTAGTGATGTGGGCAATATTTTAAGGGTTTGGGCGCCCCTTCGGCCCCACTCCCTTCCATAGTTCTTCAACTGTCCCTCTTTTCTTTCTATTTCCTTCCTGCTTGTTGTCTCGCCTGTCTATCTCCTTCTTCTGGTGCTATATGACCTCGCTGTTACAGCACCTAATATATACACTGATACGTCGAGAAAATATCCCCAACTCCGTCACCAATTTATAGCATGGAATAAACCCAACAGTATTCCAAGATGCTGTGAGTGATATAACAGCTGCTCTCTCCAGATAATGGCATGCATAAATAAGAGTTGCACATTATTATAATAGTTGACTTAGTACACTTGATGTCATTACAACAGTACACTGACATCACTACAACACATGACGTCATTACTAGTTTTAACATAGTAAAAATGAGATACGGAATGAAAGAATCACTCGTTGAGATTACTTTATCGTGGTCACAACCATTGACAGATATGCATGATATTCGTCAATGAACAAATACATAACTACACAAGATAAATTGTGAAAGTTGCAACTGTTTTTGAAAATATGTTTCCACTAAATGCATTTTGTATAATGAGTTGAGTTTCCAAGGTAACCGTGAGAATGAGACACATGTTTTCTGATACGATGGAAACAGGAGAGTATGAGTTGTTGTTGTTAAGGAGGAAGTTTAGTGCTGGTAAATCTGGAGCAACTGAATCCTCCAAACTATTCCAAGCAACAGAACACTATTATTTTTACTCTTCTGGCCCTGTTTCCTAGCATACTTTGGAGGAATAAAGGCACTCCAATGTAACAAAAAAGAATTGCCATCATAAAAAAATATTGTTCCCCTTACAGTACATACAGATTCTCCTTGGCATTAACTCCATAAAATCACCACATCAACTAATTACCTTCTCAAATTAAGCTTGTGTAGCATTTAGTTTTCACACATGCTTATTTGTTTTTAGTTAGTGAACCAAATATCATAAAAACTTATAAACGAATCTCGATCAAACTTCGCAGAATGATAAACCATGATGATTCCTTGATAGGGATTAAATTATGGTGATTCTAGATAAAAGATCAACGTCAGGAATGAATAATCTTTTGCCCTATTTTGGTATTTTACTGGTAAGAATGAGGGTGAAATATGGATTGGTTACATCTTAATTAATAGAGTTTATAATATGTTAGAGAAGTTATGTATCTTGTTGGAAATCTCTTTTAGTTTCCTATGACACGATTTGTATTTCGAAGAACCATTGCAGAAAACAATACTGTAAATAATAATAGTATGTTTTGTCTACCAGGTGAACAAAAAATATGTTGATAAAGCTGTGGAAACCACCAGGTGAGAGGAGTTCAGATACTGACGAGGGATAATGTCAACAGAGTGTGTCAGAAAACCACAGGTTGACCTTATCAGTTCTCTCGTACGCAGTCACAAGCCAACGTTTCTGTCCATACAAGATGACTTTGTGAAATTTTAGGACACAGTGTATCTTTTATTAAATATAGCTTAATGTATAATATGCTAACAAACACAAGTGACAGATATCATTGATTGTCAGTAAATATGCAAAGAACACAGAAAGGGATTTTATATAACATACAGTTCCTTGTAGGTTAAATTTTTCGTCTTTGGTGGAGGTACAGTACAGTCGGCGGCAAAAGTCCTGTCGCCTCACTTGCTTCACCGAGGCACGCGCTGTTCATAGACTCAAGATTATTTGATGTAGAAAACGTGCGTCTTTCTCGAGTCCATGAACATTGCGTGCCTCGGTGAAGCAAGTGAGGCGACAGGACTTCTGCCGCCGACTGTACATAATGGTTGGTGAATGTAATCACACCTTGTATACTCCTGGGAAACCACAGCTGAGAATGGGTACACACAAACCGCACAGTATTAGGATCCATTTTTCTATCATTTTGTAGGGACTGCTGTATAGTACTGTAGATAAATAAGAGACCAAAAAAATCCTCTAAACTTAGATCTGTTCGCTTTTTCTACAGCCTCCAATTCCCAGACAAATTCTCAGTTCTTTTATGAGTAACCTCCAATTCATTATAAAAACTCATCCTACAGGGCTCAGTTATACAGGGTGTAATATCAGGGTGTTACACATACCCCTAACCAAACCCAAAGTTTTATCACAGTCCTAATCCATGTTCACCATTAATTCTTCTGGGCCTCACATCCTTTTCTTTATCTCCTTTTAGAATATTAATCATTTATGGTAAATTCTGAAGAAAATAATACACACAGAACCGATTGTACTGTACAGCGGCCATTATAAGGACCCTCTGATCTTGTATGAGAATTGGAGGCTTCTGATTCTTCCCCATGACCATGCCACGAAACAAGCTCCTTCCATATAGGTGGTGGGTGTTTAGTGGCAATAATTGAAGGACTCTCTCACCTCCAATTTTTTTTACTACATTACAGGGTCCCTTAAATTCTGCTGCTAAATGATTCTTTGTCCACCAAGTATCCTTCCATTTCCAAGCTGCCACCCACAACATTAATTTTCCGATCCAGTGCAACTAACTATTCACTGAGCTGATACAACCACCATTTATACTCACCTGAATATTACAGTCTGTGAGATGAAAGGTTGAGATAGAGGTTCATAGCTCGCATTAATTAGATAAGTAACCTAAAGCTTATTATAATTATCTTCCTCACATTCCTCTGAAGGTTGACATGCACTTGACTCTGGCAGCTCATTAATTTGTAGGACGCACTTGTTTGATTATTTTAGTGATGTGGTTGTTTAGTTTTGATAGAATATATTGTTTTATCTAATATCTGAGTATGACATCAGTGGACAAATTTTTCGTTCTTATATTTGTTTATAATATTAAGTTGATAATACTCTGGGTTCTATGCAGTCAGATTCTATTATCGTGTCTGTTATCATTAAAAGTCACTCTCAGCATACATACGGCTTTGTTTGTGGACCTGTGTAATTTTTAGAAAACAAATGGTTCTCCTGGATATTTTAGATGGACTTATTATGCTCCACAGTATGATTAAAACTATACGCATATTATACCAAAAAAGGCCGAGCTATTACACCTGCCGCTGATAGATGACAGCAGACATGACTTTAGAATCTAACTTTACCTCGAACTTGTTGACCACAGTGACTCGATCTCGACCCGGTTATTCAGTTTTATGAAGCTTCGAGCAGCTTAGGTATTATATTGTGTGTGGCTATGTATCTGCGTGTGTATATGTGTGTGTGTTTAGCCTACTGTTGGGCCCTAGCCAAGGTGAGTGGGCAGGGGCCAGGGCAGGTGTATGAAGGTCGTACAACCACACTCTACTCTTGATCACACAAACCAGCCAGGCAGCCAGTCCAGGTCCAGGCCAGCAGCAGATAGCCAGCCCATGCAGCGGTGTGGTGGCACTGACAGTCTGTACTCTGGTCCTTTCATACAGCCTACTGGATTTACAATTGTTTTCGCATCGGATTTGGAAGCTCATCAACACGACCAGAGAGTGAGGCTTATTATTATATACAGTATCTATTATGTGATAAGAGTGGACATTCCTCGTCACAATCACTCTAGAAATAATGCTGACCTAATGTAAAGTGACTGGCATACTTATTCAGTCAACAACATTTCAATCATTGGTGGTTTGACTATAGTCACTATACGAACCATAAACAGGACCATCCCTATCCAAGACCAGTGTTGTTGTGGTGTGTGGGTTTGTGTACAGTGCATGAGAAGAGTTACGAATATGTCCAGAAAATTGGTGAAAACATGTAGTAAACAACGAAGCCTGCGACCTTGGTTTGTAAATGTGGCTTAGGAATCAGTGTGGTTCGTTGTATGCAAATAATTTACGGACAAAAAGACATTCCATTTGTTGTGCATTAATTGTACATTACCTGAAGTTTTCGTCGGTAATTTGTTGTACATTAATTAGGTATCATTTAGTGTACCGCTTATCCACTTCTGAAAAATGCTTTCTTACAGTTACTCCAGAGTTTGTATAAGCAAACTTTAGTTTATCTTTTGCCGTGAACTGTGATTCTCCCATTTAATTTTTCATTATTATAACGAGATTGTACTTTTATATATAAAAGTGATGATAGAAAAAAAATTTGAACTTTGTACTGAAACATGACAGCACTTGGACCCCGGTTTGAACCTGCAATTAACTAACTCTTTGAATGTTTCAATTGAAAGTGGAAATATTGGAACATCAATCTGATACTTGTAGTTGAAGAAGACTTCCTGGTAAAGTTTAAGAAGAGCCACAGAAATGGAAAACACTATTTTTTACTACTTTTTTATTGGATAATCCATCATTTCTTGTTTTTATATGCTAAAATATATGTGTGCCAGTGCATTTTCACCATGTTTGATCCCCCCCCCCTCCAGAAGGCTGGATTGTGGGGTATAACAATTAAATAACGCATTAAACGATTAATATTTATATGTTTTGGAGTTAGTCTGACTTTCTCTGACCTAACGTAACCTAATCTGGACCAGGGTCAAACTATCGGGACCTAACCTTGGAAAACTCCCGGGACCTAACCTGGGCAAACATAAGGAGGAAATCAAACATGGTCAGAATGCACTGGCACACTGGGAAGTTACTATATATAAAGCAAAAACAAACACCAACCAAACTTTGAAGAAAACTGGTAAGTAAATTCCTTTTGTGTGGCTCTTCTTACCTATTACCCAATCTTCTCTTCGGCCTTCTCTTTCTTCTTTGACATTCATCAGCATTTTTCAACAGTCTATATAGTTTCATGCATTCTTCCCCCATGTCCTTACCATCTAAGAACACTTTATTCTATTCATAGATTAGTTGATTTATTCACACCACACCTTTCACCGATTTCATTATGTTATTTTTGTCAATGCTTCCGACTCCAACCACACTTCCCAACATAATCAACCTTTTCTACGGCTCACACTCTATTTCTCATATTCATAATATAGCTAAATTTTACAACCTTTGTGATAGTGTGAGAATTAATACTTACCTCTTCTTCTTGCAGTCCTCTTGTAGCCTCTGCACTTAAGGAGATAGTATACTTTTGATAGATTGGAGTGCTTTGATTCCTCCAAAGTATGCCAGGAAACAGAACCAGAAGAGCAGAAATAATGGTGTTCTGTTGCTTGGCATAGTTTGGAGGATTCAGATGCTCCAGATTTACCACCACTGTACTACTCCCTTAACCCTCTAGTTCTAGCCAGTGTTTTATTGAAGTCCTGTCGCCACGTCTGCCAAGTCATGAAGTACAGTATGGAAATATAAGCTTCACAGGATCGTAAACTGAAGAACCAGTGAAGTTATTAAATTGCTTCCTGGTTATTGTAATTTTGTTTGGTGAATGTGTTTGTTCGATGGTTATCCTTTATGTTATCGTTAAAGACACACTGAGAGAGGCGACAGGACTTTTGCCGCCGACTGTACATACACATTAAACCACTATCCATGATGACAGCACACATCCATTTATTCAGTCCAATAGAGATTAGAAACCAGTCCAACAGGGATTAGAAACTGCGTCCCCATCTATTCTCACACGAGCCACACAACCTTTATATGAGTTCTTATCTGTAGTCAACAACCTTACCTGTAGTCAACCACCTTACCTGTAGTCAACCACCTTTCCTGTAGTCAACCACCTTTCCTGTAGTCAACCACCTTTCCTGTAGTCAACAACCTTACCTGTAGTCAACCACCTTACCTGTAGTCAACCACCTTACCTGTAGTCGACCATTCCTATTTTATACTATACATCACGCAATATTATTTTGTATATAGTGAAAAGTTACTGGGAACAGAGTGAGGTCTTGTTACGCTTTAAACATAACATGAAAAATTAGAAACAAAGTTATCTCACAACCTATGGACACACCTAAGGAAATTATGCATTCGAATACTATCGATAGAGCAGAAAATTACTAATTCAAGTGGCCACGTCGCTTTCAGGGATGCTGGAGCAACAGTTAAATTGTTAACACTCTCGACTTGAAAAATAAAAGAGAAACAGAAAAGGTAACAAAATAAACAGAACGAAATCCTTGGTAACAGAGAACAGGCAGGAACCATGAACATATCCGTGGTGGTGTTGGGAGGTGTTGTTAAGGAGGCGGTGATGGGGGCCAGACGGGAGGAGAAGGACGGGATGGTGGTGGACGTGAGGAATGTAACCGCTGATGAGACGGACTGGGTGGTGGTGGGTCCGGCAGCAGAGGTGGATGGAGACAGCGGTGTGGCCCTGTTCCATTACCACCTGATGCTGACCCTAAGCTTGGGCATCTCTGTGTTGGTGTCCCTGATGCTCGTCACGGCAGTTGTCTACTACTTCGCCTTCGTCTGGATTCCCCGCAGACAGTAAGTACACAACAACAACATCACCAACAACATCACCAACAACAATATCAAAACATCAATAACAAATTACATCAACATCAAGACAACAACTTCAGCAACATAACAACAACATCAACAATAAAAATATTCAAGTAGTAGGCAACGAAGATGGTATATTATTGAGTGGTAAAAGTGTACTTCTTCTTGTATACCGTACACTAATTGTCATAATGACGTAGGAGTCACAATTATCTCGTTGATGTTTCGTATTTGAACTGTCTTCAGAATGTATGCTATTGGGTTGTCTGATAGTGGAACCATTCATTCAGATGTACCAAATTCACAGAGATAAGGCTGTGAGTGTTATTAGTATTGTAGTTTACAGTGTTTGTATTGGTATCTATATTAGAAGGCACAACTCACGAGTATACCTTCAGAATCACTACTCCTTTTCTGTCCAACTCTCTAATTCAAGAGTTACTGTACTCTCAGTCATTCATAATTCTACTATACTCGACATGTCAGTCTTGGAACACTGTACTTTCATGCATCTTTCCCCTTTACTACGACTTATGCCACGGTAACTGGCTTGATGAAGCCTACGTCCAGTGTTGGAACATAAAAAAAAAAAATCAAAAAAATCCGTAGGGGCCATATATTTTACTATGTAGGTCACTTTATGTAATGTTCTCCAGGAAATAAGTTTATACCTTTCACCCTGCAGGTACAAGAGGCTGGAAGAAGATCGGAAGCGAAAACTGAGCTTACTTCAGTTGTTGGAGGAGGTGCGTGGCCGACCCAGGAGAGAATCAGCGGGATCTGCCCTCACCGAGAGTGAACGACACTTCCTCATACATGACTTTGCTGATTTTCCTTAAAGAACCACTCATCACTATGCAAGCAAGCATCATATTCAAGCCCAACACATATAAGTCCTTATCATATAGTCGTGTATGATATAGTTATAGTTCTCTCAGGTATTATTTAGTTGTAATTAACATTCCTCGTTCGCGACACCACTGTTGAACAAAACTTTCCTGAACTCAAGCTTCTTGTTGTGAGTTAATGAAGAGCTGGAACTGTATATTTATGTGTATTGTTCTATGTTATCGAACAATTACCAGAGTAAAAGGTTCAGCAATAATTTATGTAGCCTAGTGCTCTCAAAGTTCTCCAAGTCGAATGTGGCCTTGTCATGTTTTACTTTAATTAACGATTTTTTTTTTTTTCCAATTTGTACTTTGATGATTTTTTTCCTGCGATTTTAATTTTTGTCCTGAAGGGGTTTTCTCTGAACCCCTCGTGTCGCTCAAGGTCAGTTTTAGTAATTGACTGTTTGTGAAATGTAGATTGATTGATAAATACTAGGCGCCGCAACAGCGAGGTCATATAGCGCCAGGAGAAGGAGATAGAGAGGCAAAACAGCATGCAGGAATGAAACAAAAAGAAAAGGGGCGCCAAAACCCATGAAATATTGCCCACATCACTTCAGGCAGAACCCCCCAATTAGGTTGTGATATGCTGAATAATCGTTTAGGTTGTAGGAGATGTGACGGTCTATAGAGTTCCCAATGCAACTATCGGTACGTGATGCAAAGCAGCAAATACTTCACTATTAAACATGCAAGTAAAGCGAGTAGCCTAAGCCTCTGATGGGGTGGCAAAGAAGTTTACTCCAAGACTGTACTTACTTCACCTTTTCTAGTCTCGTCAGTCAGGCATTTTACCTCAATACAATAGCCTAATTTAATTTAGTACTTTCCACTTCACGAGTTGGGTTGTTTATATCCACATCCATCTACCTCTCAGTAAGAACACATGTTGTGGTCATTTCCTCCTGCCATTCAGGAACTCGATCCTGAAGATATAAATGAGTTAAATGAAGGCGTTCTGTTGACTTTGTATTAAGATATCACTGGCTTCAGAACTTATTCGTTATCCTGTTCACGTATGTGCACATACTGTATGTATTATATTTTCTGTCTTCTAGCTTATATATCTGCCTATACTAAACCTTGAGATTGTGTGCCCAAAAGGTACACATATTCATCCTCTTCAAATATGAGAGGAGATGCATTATTTTGTCTCATTACTGCTGTATGCAAAAGTTAATGGTAGTTGTGTAATATTTAGATATATCTATCATCGGAACCAACATAATTTTTAGCTTCATGAGGAATAAAGATATTTTAGAGTTAAGGACTGGATGTTACTGACCAACCATCATTTCCAAAACCTGACACATAACCCATGAATATTAACTAATGATTATCACCAAACAGTTTATCTTGTGGGAGGGAAACATTCCTGGCAATTAAAAAGAAAATAATTGTCAATAATCAATAACCAACTTATAACTTAGTTATCAGATTTCACTTAAGTCTTTGTTTTTACTTTATATGAACCATATTATGTATTTTTTGACAAGATATGGCATTGGTAACTTTTTTTTCGTGAAAATGAGTAAGAGGAACCTCAAGACAAAAAGCTATCACCATATAAACATATCCGTTAGATTGAGGAAGTGATGTGTCATATTTGATTAATATAACTATAATGATACAGTATACTATATTTTGAGTATAGTTGGTATACCCACGGTCGAGTTAGTAGGGTATACCATGTCTAGTTGAGCAAGTAGAAAGTGGCTGTATAATATGGCAACGTCTTCACCACCACCACTCAAGAGTTCAGGACATTCACGTTCCACTATACATTGGCTCTTGAGTTCCCAGTGATTCCCTCCTTAAGATACGAGTCTACGAGGGCTTACTACAAAGAACTGCCAGATGTTGCCATATACAGCTATATTTATTTTTGCACTTACTATTTGCTAAACTGTAGATGGTATACCTCAAGGATGATAGACTATAATACTATGAGACTACTATACTCAATACATAATTTTATAATACCTACGCCAAGAGGTGAGTGATGACTAAAGAGGAATGAGGGGATCAGGTTGTGTTGTAATGTGTCACCAAACTATAGTCTTTTCAAAATATACTGAGCGCTGAGGCGTTGGCTTTTGGGAGGTTTTTCCCTCCCGCAATGGTGCCAAATCAGACCAATACACTTCACTCACTCTCTCATATCAGCTATTTGCTGATGCTAAATTAATCAAAATTAATACGTATACATTTACTTCACTACTAAGGCCATGTAGGTATATGAAAGTATCATTTACTTCTGATATTAACAATGATAATATATATATATATATATGTATCACAACACTGGGCAGAAAATTTTTCCGACGTTGTCAGTGCACCTAGGGTGAGTGTATTCAGGTATAAGTGTATAAGCTCCACCTGTCAACTCAGGTCACTACCGTCACTTTTACTCTGGCTGACACTCAAGATGGAGCAGCACATCTGCTACTCACTATCATGTTTTACATAGTAGAGTAAGAGAGAACTTATTTATAATGTAAATAAGTACTATTTAGAAGAGAAAGCAAATAGAGGACCTATCACTGCACCATCACGAGCAGTGGTGGTGAGGAATAAAAGTCGAAACAAACGAAATATTATGTTATATCCTCAGAAAAGTGTCGCATTTATAATACAACATAATGTGTCAACAGAAAAGGAAGGATTTACTTTTATATTTTGTTGTTAACGGCAAGCGATATATATAGGCAACAGATGAGAGAGAGAGAGAGAGAGAGAGAGAGAACAGGCGGTGGGTTAGTGAGGGCTGGCTGTCATTTTTAATGAGGATCTAATCCCATAATTGTCCAGACGAGATCTGGCAACGTAGCAGTCAGGTAAATCTCGGAAGTGGCCAACGCCTTAGCGCTCAGTATATTTCAAATAGACTATAACTTGGCCAATTTTTTATTGAATTTATACTTACAGTTGACCTGCTTTGATAACCCACCTCATACTATTCATAAAACTATAGAGCTTTACTATAGAATTGAAACTATGAACAAGAGTTACATAGCATTTTAAGACCAAAAAATATTATTTGTTTTTGTTCATAATTAACGGTTGGGCAATATGCATTCTTTACATGCTAAGCTGGTTGCACCGTAAATGGTTTGATAGAATAGAATAAGATGAACTGTTGGTGAAGAGAGGAATTTCCCGTTTAACCTGAGAGAGAGAGAAAGAGAGAGAGAGAGAGTAGGACAATGGAAGTAAGGTCCTCCATGGGAAGAAGGGAGATTAAATGGAAAGCACCACGTGTATGTGACTTATACTGTAGGTGAGGTCACTGAGGAGGCAAATGTCAAGGAGAACGATTTTGAAAGGGAAGAGCATGGCATTCCTTGGCCATGGGGAAGAGGATTGACTGAAACCATAGACTCTATGACTGAAACGAACAATATGAGAGAGAGAGAGAGAGAAAGAGGAAATAAACAAATAATAACAATAACATGCGACAACACACACTCACACACGTCTCAATATCTCATTCCTTATACTCTAAATAAAAAAAATAAAACCAAAGTAAAGCTAAGTGAAAAAATGGAGAAATGTGAAGACGACAACAAATGAAGGGAATTCGGAGGACATAATGCAAAGGATGTCGAAAAATGAGGAGAATAAACCATAATTTTATAGTCCCAATAATTCTAAACCTGACTATATAATAGGCTACCACGAACTTGATGTGTCCAACTGAACCATAATAATCTGTGGTAGCTGTTGGTGTCTGTTTATCTCGATGTACTGTGATGTTCTATTTGTGTGTTATCAGTCACTTTTGGTTATCGTCCATGATAATAGCCTATATCTTATCACGTCTTGTACTACCGTAATCGATAATATTAGAATTCGCACACGAAGGCGAATCATTCGAATTTTGATATGATATGAAATGCTTGTGTTACTGAACTGTACATACTTGTACTACCTGTATTATCTTCAGGTTGGACCGAAGTGCCGAAGTTTGATTAATATATATGGTGTTTGTCACGTGGGTGCTTTAAGGTGGTATAATTCTTTTATGTTACATTGGAGCGCCTTGACTCCTCCAAAGTATGCTAGGAAACAGGACCAGAAGAGCAATAATGATGGTGTTCTGTTACTTGGAATAGTTTGGAGGATTCAGTTGCTCCAGATTTACCAACACAAAATTTCCCCCTTAACTGTTATCGGATATCACGGCTCTGTGAAGCAATACCTCATAGGTCGTGTGTTTACAGTGTCTCCTTCCTAATTAAGAGAATCATTGTATAGTAATACCTCTTGATGTGTCGAGTTACGGAAGGGTTGGTGGAGGTTTGTAGGTTAAAATACGAGCACCAGCAAATAGCCAACAGCAAAGAGCCTACTGTCCAAGACTAATAGAATACTACGTTTATTGGTCTTATAGTACTGTCCACATGAACACATCTATCACAAGCGGACGTTCTTTCACTTATAGTCTTCTATTTGTCAGTTTCTGTTCATCAGTTTGTGTACTGAAGGTCGTTTTTCATTAAATATGTTCAGTAAAATATATTTGAGGTCCTAACTTCATACAACACATCAGAATCATGAAGTATTAACATCTACTGAAGTTTACGATTCACATCTTCAATCCTACCAACCCTGACAAAAAAAAAAAAAAAAAAAAAAAAAAAAATCCAAGACCCAGATTTAATTAAACATGAGAAAACGAACAAGAGGAAACAACGGACACAGTCAAAAACTCCCCAGGGGATTTGGAGGGAGGAGGGAGATGGTGAGGGAGTGAGTGGCTGGGGAATGTGGGGATTATCATTTCAGAGGGGTTTCGTCATTGAAGAGTGTGTGTGTGTGTGTGTGTGATATATTTTAGGTTGTAATGAGTAAGGACTCTGTCAATTCACATTTGGTTAAACTGTGCTAAAATGTTTTCAGGGTAATATGTATACTCAGTGTGTGTGTGCTACCGAATAATTCAAAAACCCGATTTGGGAGTGCCGACACATTGAAAGAGAGAGAGAGAGAGAGAATTAGAGAGAGAGAGACTGGACACACACACACACACACACATGGGAAGACAGTAAAATATCATACAACACCTATATTAATTTATATATTTCTTTATTTTATTTCTTGTAGACGCAGTTGAACAAATATTAATGTACTGTATGTATATATTGTCCAGTACACCACCTCATCACACTGTGCATAGAGAGAGAGAGAGAGAGAGAGAGAGAGAGAGAGGGAGGTGACCTGACTACCTGTATGTATGTATGTATGTATGTTTACCCTTGGGTTGAGCTTAGTACAGTACCTTGGTGGTGCCGGTGAGTATTTTTTTTAGTCATTGGTTCATATTTAATTCATAATTTTCCTGTTTTAATTTAATATACGATATACAAGATTTTACAAAGGTTTTCGGACAGCATCATACCCAGACCGCAATCAGACTTTTATGAAGCAAATTTTCAAGTGCAAAAAGATAATAACAGATAAATAAAATACGGTAGAAAACTCCAAGACAACGGTGGCTTCTGTTCTGGATCTTCGGGCCAACAGTCGAAAATTGCATCAGCCAACGTTTGACTCCAGCCTTGGTGTGGAGGCTGTACTTGCAATATTTCAATACTGCATAATTATAGTCTTTGCACTTGTTGATTATTACGATCATTGCAACCACTTCACATCAGGCACGTTGTAGATAATAGGATTCCATCTAATGTATTCCATATATTGTTTATTACGGTAAGAAGCGGCCATGGCTCGCGTTTTTGTTTTTGTTTTGTTTTTCTTAACCCCCACGTGTCGAAATGTATACTGTAAGTGGGTTGATATCAAAACATAAACCACTTTCTAACCTTATTACTGTAATGATGGTGACTTAAGGAGATAAAGAATAAAAATGCTATCCTATAATAGTCCTACGCTTGACATGAGGGGGACCACGTGACACACACACACACCCACACACACACACAAACAAATCTCCCGCGGACCCATATTAGGACAGGTACTCAGGTTATAGGCTGTTTAGAATAGTCCTTGGGCTGGTACTGGTAGGTGCACTTGGCCATACACTCCTGCCCTGCTACTCCTGCGGCCTCATACATCTGTGGACTTGACGCTGGAGATGGTGTTTTGCTCTTGGCTGTGATATGGTCGAGATAGAAGTGCATGGGCTGTGACAGAGATGGGTATAGAGTCTAGACGGGTATTCAGCAGGATAGCCACGTTGACCGATATATAGATGAACAAAGCGGCAAGGAAAGAACAACAAGTGTCATTAACAGTGAAATAAGACAGTGCTATCAGAGGAAGTATACAAGGAAAATTATAAACAAAGCTGAAAAGAAAAGAGTAAGTACCGGTACCATTAACAGTGAAATAAGACAGTATGATATAAGGAATTGTAAAAAGTTGATAATAAACAAAGCTGGAAAGGAAATAAGTGAAATAAGACATTACTATCCAAGGAAGTATAAAAAGAAAAATGATAAATAAAGCGAGAAGGAAAAAATAAGTACCAATAACAGTGAAATAAGACAGTACGTTCGAAGGAAATATAAAAACATAAATAATAAACAACACGTGAAGGAAAGAAAAAGTGCCATTAACAGTGAAAATAAGACAGTATTATCCAAGGAAATATAAAAAGAAAAATGATAAACAAAGCGGGAAGGAAAAAATAAGTACCATCAACAGTGAAATAATACAGTACACTAAGGAGGAAGTATTAATGAATGAAAAGGAGTTAACCATGTACTTCGTCTCAGGGAACCAAGGAGGAGGAGGAGGAGTGGGTTGGATGCCAGTGACGATGGACCAAGTGTGGATGAGTCTGGTGGTGGTGTGTGTTATGCTACTCTTAATCCTCTTCATTGTCATCTTCACCTGTTGTTGTAAGCGACAGTAAGTCTTGTGTATCTTTAATTACGGCGATGATAGATAATAATAATAATAGTAGTAATATTATTATTAGTAGTAGTAGTAATATTATTATTAGTAGTAGTAGTAGTAGTAATAATAATAGTAGTAGTAGTAGTAATAGTACTACAATATATGTCTATAAGAAAATAAGAATTCTGAAAATGCACTTGCTTTATTGTCTCATTTAAGGCAGCACAGTCCAATCACTTTTTGGCATGATATTATAAATACAGGTATGTACAGTACATACAGTGTTTATGTTAACAAGAAGGAAAGTGTGCAATTCTTTATAATCCACTGTAGGATTAGACGTCTCCATGAAGGAAGGAAACAACTAAAAGAAAGTCCTATCCTACGCATGCTTAGAGCGGGGTGTTTATTAGGGATGTGTAAAGGAAGTGATGAGATGCATAATTATAAGATATAATAGGAGTGCGTAATTATAGCCTACACCCAAGCAGAGAGATATACCACCCCATAGAGCTACTCACGGTCCATAGAATACTCTTCCCTTGGTGTGAATATCATAGTATCCATATCTACTAATATTTCAGCTGCGGTGATTATTTTTTTTTTTTTTTTGCGGATGCATATATACAGTTGCATAACATGAAGCTGGTACGCCTCGTTACTTGTGAGGTATACAGCTATAACAGGAAGGAAAGTGAGCAAAAGGTACCTCACAAGTAACGAGGCGTACCAGCTTCATGTGTGGACATTGGTGTAAGTCGTTACAGGGGTTACTGGGGGTAAAATATAATTATGGTACAAGTTGGGCTAAGTAGGTTTTTGCCTTTAATTATCAACTTCCCCGATGTAGATATAAACAGATAAAAGTGATAAGATAGAGCCATGAGGAACACCACTGTTGACAGTCTAATTATAGTTAGAGGAAGAGCAATGATCGTCTACAACTCTTGAGGTACGATGCTTTGAAATTTTGCAGTTTAAAGATAGATTTTTTCAAGTTCAGACAAGAGATGAGAGCAAGGGAGCAATAGTTGGAGGATTGAGGAAGGTCATCATTCTTTAGAACAGGTTTGATCAGAGCATTATCCAGCATAAAGGAGTAGCATTAATTAAGGGGGAAGTTTTGTGTTAGTAAATCTGGAGCAACTGAATCCTCCAAACTATTCCAATCAACAGAACGCCATTATTTTTGTTAATTTGGGCCTGTTTCCTGCATGGCATACTTTGGAGGAATCAAGGCACTCCAATGTACCAAAAGGGAATTACCACCTTGTTCTCCTTTCCTCATACACACGGTAACCAAGCCACTCGCTCACCTTTCTTACAATTCCATAACTATACGCGTTTACAAAATTAATGATTCTCATGGTATATGTGTATAATAATAAATAAGAGTTAACCAAATAAATAGAAAGATAACCTGAGGAAAGTTTCGTATCCACCACTATAGGAAGTGCTACAGACAGATTACAATCATATGATCATGGTGTTGTTGCAGGTGTGACGATCGGGCCAGGAGTATAGAAGAGTCAATCAGTGTCCTGGGAAGAGACCGTGGTTCATGTCACCTTCACAGGAACTATGGAGCCACAGCAACCAGTGTTCAGCACCAACATCACTACTTCATACACCACCACCGTGATTACTGCTAGACCGATATACAATAGTAGGCTACTCTTATCTTACATGACACTCTCAGGATTCGACATTGAAGATTCCCATAAGCACTGTAAACTGTTTCCATGCATTGACTGACTGATGTAATAAAAGTCTATGTTCTGTGTTTTATATAATTCTTGCAGTTTTGGGAAGAGCTGGGATATGAATCATTGAAGAAGGGAATGTGGTAGACGCCATCTGTGTGTCAACCAATATAACCCTCGAATATTATGAGAATGAAGGACGTGTGGTTCGCTGGTTGTTCGTTCCACTTTTCACTAGACACTTTCTCATTCAGAATTTCAGACCCATTCCTTTTTGTAAGCATACTTCATCATACTTCATTCATTCCCTTACTCTGCCAGAAAACTTATTCCATTCATCTTCAGCATTATGTCCCACAGTTTAGTGTTCTTAATCTTTGAATTATATTATGTTTTTTTTTTTTTTCATACGGTACATAAGAACATAAGATTTTAGAAGACGGCAAGAGGCGACTTAGAGGTATGTTGGCCCAGGTTTTAGCAGCTATTGATTTCGACCCATTCCCTTACAGGGGAGATATTCTCTTGTTGGTGAATTGGAAGGTTTCGGTTTCTAGGTTCCTTGACCTAGCCATAGACTATCTTCATCTCCGGCGTCCAAGTCGGAACTCCTCAAGCTTGACCCCTTCTGAGTCGGTTCTGTCTTGGATACTCACACTTTAATTTTAATGATTTTTGAATAGTTCAAATATTTTATAATAAAATGTAAGTCGTATTTATAGTACAGTCTGTCATATTTATCTGTTGCACGTAACCGTCAGGTCAATAAAGTAAGCTGTAAATATATCTATGATGCATTTTCTTTTTCCTTATTACTTACATGTAGCCTAGGCCTACTCTGTTTAGTAAGACACACACCTTCCCTGCACTGAGGGAAGGCGAACCCCCCCACCAACTCACCCAACTTTCAGTCGCTATCATATTTTGCAGTGCTAAGTATGAATCAATGTCTGGATACGTGTGGTGATACTGGCAGTGAATGGGACCTCCTCTGTTTTGCTTTCATCAGTCATGAGGTAATGTAAATGGTGTAAAGTATCTTGAGGATTAACATGCATAAAAATATGGATCGTTTGCTGGATATCCAAGTAGTTTGTTAAAAGTCAGACTTTTGGGCCTCATTTGTTCAGGAACTAGTGATGGAATTATATATACATTGTTACTTCCCACACTGGCACAGCTCCAACAGCAGTTGCACAGTGTGATAGGTGACGTCATTGAAGTGAGTCGTTCTTCTTAGGGCACAGCAGTTTCTGTAGGTGCACCAGACTTGATCACTGTGGGCAGGCGAAGGAAATCCACTCTGGCTCTAAGTTCACTTTCTTTATTTATCAATAACCACACTCAGTTTTCACAATTGCACTGTCTTTACAATTACCAGAGTTACAGGTCTTCTCCAACTGTTCACACAAATACGGATGATATACTGTACACTTTATTCCTTTTATCACTCTTGCTAACTTCACAGCACTCGACAAGCAGAGGCTAACTATTTTCACTGACTAACTCTTCTATTTCACTTGGCTCTCTGACTGACTGACTGACATAACCTCTTTTCCACCCTATATATATATCTGCTTACCTAACTCTAGAAAATTAATGAAGCTTCAGGGAAATCCTAATGTAAACAATGACTACTAAACTTTAAGTGTCGCATTCACAATTAACAGAAACACTATCACAGTTTTTATTTCATTACTAACACTAAATATATTTGAGCACAGATACTAAGATAAAATCACATTAGTAAAAACATTAAAGAGAAAATAAGAGCACAATAGAACATGAAAAACCATGGAACAAATATTCAAACATAATAGGCTAACTATAAAATTTTGACACATCGCATGAACTAATTACTGGAACAAATTATAAACAAATCTCACTTCTCAACACTGGTTTTCTGGCTGGGGAGCATCTTGTTCCTGGGGGCGTGCGGATGGCAAAATGAAGTCTACAACTTGTTGGAGGCCCCATTCCTCTCACACAGAGGTAATTTCTCATACACACAGATAATATTACAAAATATGTGACCCGGGGCCCGGGCCTAAAATACAAATCGCCGCCACACGTGGGCGACGTGGCAGTGATCAGAGTCTCCTGCCTGGCCACAAACACTGACACTTGAGTGACTTGACACATTCACTGGTTTGTAGTGTAAACGGGTTGGCCTTATTAAAACAATGGAACCTCACGGTCGACCGTGGGAAACCTATGAGTCTATATGACAAGCCATTTCCTACTACTGTGTGTAGTCCTTGTGTGGCCACCACAAAACGCCCGTGTGTCCCAGACCTAATGAATCATTGCATGATAAGCTACAGTGCATACGTAATTCTTTCTGTAGATAAGAGATATGATATACTGATAAGCAATTGCATTATCTACATAAGTAGAGTGAGACATATATTAATATGTATGATATGTTACTATTTTTAGGGTATGATATGTTAATTTTCATGGTATGGGAAAAGAATAGAAATATACGGGACAGTGTTACTAATGACGTGGTGGTGGTTGTGCAACAACCTAACCAAACCTACGCATTTATTAAGGACTTGTCACGGAGAGTGGGAAAATCTTGACAGGACACACCCACAGTACCTCCAGGACACTCGTACCCATTTATTGTGTGTGTATTTAATATATGGGTTGTCAACTTGTCATGGTGTTGATTGTTAAATATAAGATCACTACCGTTGTCCTTTCTTTATTTTTTTTCTTTGGTAATGGACACACAAAATAAGTTCTTGTCTTATAATGAGGTGAGTACCGGAAGCCTATACTTACTTAGGGCGGTATGCAAGAACATTCACGGTACCATGCCATCGTATATACCATGAATGTTCGGTAAATATTGAAATAATTGCCGTTATCTCTTACAGTTTTTCTACCTTCATTACCCACTTATTTAGACCATTCTAAGACTATTTTCGGTAAATTTACAGAAGTACTGTGTTCACTATATTGTATATTTTAGTATCATTACACACTATTTTGGACCATTCTAAGCCACTTTTCATCTATGGTTTCTCTCGGAGATGCCCCGTTTTACAAACAATTTGGAAATTAGTCTGACCTGACCTAACCTAGACCACAGCAGACTACCGGGACCTAACCTGGGCAAACTACCATGACCTAACCTGGGCAAACTACCGGGATAAACCAGTGTAATCTATCATAAAGTGACCGGGGCAAATTCCCGGGACCTAGCCGGATGTGGTAACACTGCGTGGTCCTAGCCAAGAACACAGTACTTCTGTAATAATACCCTATTTTCTTCTATGGCATTTCCTCCGCAATTGCCCCATTTCCAAGATAGGGCATATTCAAATGGGGCATTTTGAAATTAGCCTGGCCTTACCTGACCATACCTAACCTAACCTAGACCACAGCAGACTACCAGGACCTAACCTGGGCAAACTACCGGGACTTAACCTGGGAAAACTACCGTGACCTAACCTGGTCAAACTACCGGGAAATAACCATGATAAAGTACAGGAATTTACCGGGGCAAAATACTGGGACCTAGCCGGATCTGGCAACACTGCTACAAAACGGCAATTCTTTCAATAAATACCGAATGTTCATGCATATGGCCCTAATTAGTCTTGTTAATATTGTGCATTAATTATGGGGAGATTCTCTTGTTGGTGAATTGGAGTATGAAAATTATTATAGTTAAAGTGGAATGATAAGTTTCTTTTATGCATAGGCCTATCTGAGGTGATGTACTATACTGAGGCGAGAAATATTTCTTGAACCTGTGTCATATATTATTCATTATTCACTCAATCAGTATCATATCACTTTTCCAGAAACACTTCCCGATTGAATATTGCAGGAAGACTGTGTACATGAGACGAGAGAATTAGTGTTGGGAATTTCCATGAGTTATTGTTTAAGCTAGTACTGTACAATATAATATGGTACTCCAAAATCAAGAAACATCTCTGAATATTTCTGCAAACTCCCTTTAACAGTTGCAACCAGGTGTGTGTATCTACACTCTCCCAGCCAACCACGACAAAACTTTTGCAACCATGAATATGGGGGTGAAGCAGGCCAACGCTCATCAACCTGAGTCGAAACAGGTACTGTACTTGAAATAGTGAGAGAGTGGAGGGAAGCAGTGTTTTGCTGATTCGACATAGGTTGATGAGTGTTGACCTGCTTCACCCCTCATATCCATTGTTGTGACAGTGCCACATGTCAGGGTTGCCTGTTTAGTGTTATGGGCTGTATGCTTTATACAGTATTCACTAAATCATAGAGCCTATTATCATCCATCATTAATCCATTGTATTCATCAGAGAAAGGTAGCTACTGTGTAGCCTTATTATGCCATACTACTAGGTGAATCAACAATGACAGTCTCTGCATGTATAAAGGTTATCCGGTGAAAAACAGCATGTAATATTTCTTCACTACTCATTCACTGCTCACTGGAATATATTATAGAATGTAGTGTGTTTTGCTTTACCAATTTGTGATATGAATACAAAGGAACAGAATATCTTTACAAGTTGTGGTTCTGCCACTTCAAATTTCTTGGATTGAGGCCTACAGTACCCTGGAAAAATCTGTTTAGAGTTAACAAACTGAAATCTTTTCATATTTTTTCATAATTTGTTATTAATATGTAAAAGAAGTATGAGGAGTTCATATTATGTTTGATAGTACTGTATGTAACCGGCACAGGAACCAGTTTTGAAAGAAAATAGCTTTTATGAACTTCCTTCATAGGTGGGCTATGAATTTTAGATTATGATGTGCAGATTTAGCACTTATGTACACTGTACTGTACTGCATTTTCAGGAATGCATGGAGTGTCAATTGGAGGAAGAAACTGCTCAGTTGCCAAACTTAAAGGAAGAGTTAGAAAGTAAAATGGCCCAGATCAACATCCTACAGCTGGAAGTATGTTATGTATCACTAGAAATAGGAGCCACAGTACAATCACAAACATTTGTCATGCCAAACATTTTGAATAATGTCTGATGTACAGAATGTTTATGTAAGAATGTGTGCAATAGGAATTGATTAAGCAAATAAAACTTGTGCATGATAAGTAAGAGTGGAAGAGATTCACTAGGAGGCATGTGTGTTAGGGCTAGCAACCCAGTTCTTATTTGACAGTACATGGGATACATTTTCACCAGGGTTAACTGCTGGGTCTTTGTTTGTGGATGCAAGAACTTGTGGAGGAAAGCTGAGAATTTTGTAGGCTTGAGAGGGGGAGTGAATGTGATCCATAATAGTGGATATTTAGCTCCCTCTTATGTGTATTCCGAGTTGGTTTTTCCACCCCTGGCTATGGAGCCTCCCACCCTTTGATAAAAGGGAAATGGAGTATTGATAATGATGATGAAATTAACTGTACTGTAATTTAAATCTGTGTTTTTGTACCATTGTGTGTCAGATTGAGGTTATCAAAGCAGATCATTATGCCAAAGAAAACAAGCAGCAACAAGTAGAAGAGGAGTGGAAAAGGAGGCAGGAAGCATTGGCCAGAGGCAGAGAGAGGCTGATTGTGGAGTTAAATGGAGCCAAAGAAGCACTTAAACAGAAGGATTTGATGAATGAATATTGGTACTCAGCGCTAATGGAGAAGGAGGAGCAAAATTCTCAAACAGTAAGTGCGAGCTTGAAAGAAATTGTAATTTTAGCCAATTCACAAGAGAGATGTGAGGTCCAGAGCATTTGTTCTTGCCATCTCAATTCAGGAACTGTAAATGAAACCTTTGGCTGTTGATAGAGTCATTACATAGTAACAAATTCATGGGGCTGGGGTCCTCGGATTGATAGAATGCTTGCATTCTCTCCCAGCTTTGTGTCTCTGGTCTATTTTAATAATAATAATAATAATGGTTTGGCAGTGCATCCTGCCATCTTCGAGGTGGTATATCTTCAAGCAAAACTTTTCATCTTTTTTCTGGCATCAACATCCCCTGATATCTGGTTTACAGAGACTATAGTTGCTATGCTACTACAAATATATAGTAAGATGGGTAAATACTGATTAATAATGAACAGTAGACCCTTGATATAATGAACCAATTGGGGGAAGGGGCTGACTTTATATCCGAAGGTTCTTTATAAAAGATGGTTGGTATTTCTGTCTCGTATAGTGAACTGAGTTCGATATTTACTCGGAGTCGTTCAGTCACTCGTTTAGAAGATCAGAGGCACAGAGGAATGTACTGCAATCACTATTTAGCCACTTCACTGCACTGTAGACTTAACACTGAACACAAACTGTACAGTCAATGTGCACACAGCCCTGCTGTGTGTAAACAAAGACACTCGTTCAGTCGGCTCATCCCATTCATTGCACATACCGAACTAAGTTTGGTATATCCGTAGCTAGTTAGAAGACGTCGTTATATCCGAAATTTATTATAGTGAGGTTCGTAAAATAGAGGGTTTACTGTATTTTGTTTATTCTCCAAGAATGAGGCTTTAGGAATTGTAATAGTAAATAAAATATAAAAATAAAATATATGGATTGGCAGGAAAAAGAAGAAATAGACAAATTAGAACAAAAATGAAGATAAATAAAACATCATAGTTATTTATATTTTACCGGTATAATTTCCTTCAACAGGATATTTCAACCTGGGATTAGAGTTGGTGGAGTAACCCATCATCAGTGCAGTTCATAAAGAGTTTCTATTTTTTCTCATGCAGATAAATAATTGAAAATTAAATGTACATCTCCAGTGGTGTGACACAGTCCAGGGTAACTAATGAATTGTATTGCATTTGACAAAAGACTTTTCCACAAACCAGAAATGATTTTTGCCTAGGCCTACTATCCTAAGGACGCAGTGGTGCAGTAATCCTCTTTGTCGCTTTTTATAAAATGGTGTTCGATTACCTACAAAGATGCGGGTATTGTGAATACTGTATTCAGAAAGAAATACAGCTGCTTAGGGACATGTAATCACTTGAAAAGTAAAATACCTTCTTGTCACCTGCTAGCTACTCACAACAGCAGTTGTCGTTTACTTTATTCGCATTGCTTAGCAGTTTGATTTTTTCACAAAGACCAGCAGAATGTGCATTGAGCAAAATTTTGCATGTGTCAGTGTTCTTATAGTTTTGTTTTTTGCAAAAATTAAAAGTAAACAAATCTAATTACTGTACTGCTAATCCCAAGAAACCAAGTTTCCTTAATAGAGTTATTCAGATATATTTAAAGGAGAGTACAGTCCAAATTCACAATATGTGACACCGATACAATGTGAGGTCGCTTACCAATTTTCATTAACCTCTATTCTGTGAGGTGAATTTCAGAATATGCAATGTTGACATCTGATTATAAGGTAAATGTAGTGTTCCTAGCAAATACGGAATGGTCAACTCAAGATACAGCAATATAATGGACTAGCATCATTATTAACCAAAAATTTTATTTTCATACCAGGAATCAGCTCTAGAGGAGACAAATAAGCAGCTTGAGGAGATGAAGGAACTGAACTCTCTGCTGAAGGATGAAGTAAGTTTTCTCATGTTTGCTAGCTGATGTAAACCCACAGACTAAGGTATTGACACCTCACAGTGAACCATGAAACCGTGACGTGTAAAACCAAAGCACTTAGCTTGTGAAGAAGGATTATGAGAGTGAGATTGAGGGGGTCTAGGGTGTGAGAAAGACCACCAGTCAGATCAGATGGGTGAACAGGGTGGAAGAGTACATGAAGGAGAGGAATGTGAATGGATGGAAAGGGATTGTGGGAGCAAGGAAGGAATGTCAAAACAGGGAAGGTTTTAAATTGTTCTGCCATGACCATTCCCTGGAGAGGAGTTTCAAGAGGAAACAAGGCATCAGAGGTAATAAGTAGCCTTGATTAAATTAAGGGTATTTCATTGTGCCTTTCTTTCTGCAGCTGGTTGCAGGTCATGACATATATGCATGTATTGGGGAAGAAGTGCATGTCCAGTGTAGGAATATAAAATAAGATACAGGTACAGTTAACATAAGCTGAAATGAATTCTTAGTAAATGATCATCATGTGTATGTTTTGTTTTTCAGTCAATTAAGTTAAAAGAAAATATGAACCTGCAAAAAGCCACATGTATGTCTCTAGAGTCCGTCCTAGCAGAATCGGCAATAACCAAGAGAGAGGTGCTGGAATCGGTCTCATATGTTTTTGAAAATGAACTTCAGTGTTCTATCTGCAATGAACTCTTCATATGTGTGAGTACAAACCAAGACTTTGGATGTGAAATAAATCGATGTATGTGGTTAATTTTTATAATGTTGAGGATGACTAAACTAAAGCATATCTCTGCAAGATTTATACAGTACGGTACATATTCAATGGGTCACTTTTAAGTTTATTGTAGGCATTTTGATTTTGTATTTCAAAATGTTTTTGATATTATTACCCATTTCTTTAATACTTTCTATAAATGAAGCCTTCACTGCCTTGGAAGCTTGACTGTTACACACTTAGGGAGGTTGACTTACTGTACCGATATATAACAGGTAATAGTGTTTTTTTTTTTTTTTTTTTTTTTTTTTTTTTATGGGTCAGCTTTAATGTAACATGAACTTCTAACCATGTATTATGGCACCAGTAAGACTGTTAGTTTTACTAGTAGTAGTACTGAGGCATGAAAGGTTCTTTTGGTTTGCTAATATCCTGTCAAGTACTGTAATACATTTTTTTTTTTTTTCTTTTTTTTTTTTTGTAAAAAAAATTTGTAAGGAAAAGACTGCAAATTAGTACCTAATTGAAGATTTTCAGAGAAAATATTTTATGTTAGAATGGAAATTTGCTTTGGTAATGATAGTACAGTAGTATGAGTAAATATTATTAGTCATCATTAATGTACAGTAATTCTTAACCAGGCTGTGATACTTAACTGCAGTCACACCTTCTGCAAATCCTGTATAGACCAGTGGAAGAAGAGCAAGAGGAACTGTCCCAATTGCAGGAGTTTCATCACTTCGGAGACAAGAGTTCTGGTTTTGGATAACTTCATTGAAAAAGTAGTGCCAAATCTCCCAGATGATTTGGTGAAGAGTAGAGCAAAAGTTGTCCAAGAGAGGAAAGGTATTTGTTCAGTGGAATACTGGTATGGAATATTGAGAATGATGTGGGAAATATGAGTAAATTATTATATAGGAACTTCAAAGCTTACTAATTAGTCAGTTATAGATAAAGTACTAACATTTCATAATATGTTAAAGTTAATATAATCTGCATTATACAGTACAGTACTATAAATGATTAACCCTTTAATTAATAGTCTGCCAAGTTATACCAAAGTTGACCTCTACTCGGCCAGAATTTTTTTTTTGTTTCCCCTAAAAATTGCCCTTACGATGCAAAAAATAAGAATGCACACAATAATATACCATATTCACCAATTTAAATGCCCCTTGGTATGGAAATCACCTCTTGCCTGTTGCTGTGATGTCACGAAAGAATCCCCATTCTTCGTATCTTTCCCGATTTTCATGGTTCCTTTTCAGTGGTATTATGCGTATCATTACTATGTACAGTACACTGTTTACAACATTCTTACCACCTTTTAGGAGGCTGTATGTCAAATTCTATCTTCCTTCATATGGATAATGTACAGCTATTTAACCAATGTATGTACCTAACTTGTCTTTAAATAACTAATATTTATGAACTTATAAGTAAAGATAAATAATATTAAGAATAAGGAAAAATTAACCCCTCCATCATTATATTACTTTGCCTCCTGCTATATGTACCAAAATGACAAAACTGCAAAACAGACACACTGCTCATCATCTATAGATGCCATGCACTCAATTATAAGCTGCAAAGTCTAACAAGACCACTATCAAGTGGATTTACAGTCATGAGTCCTTTGAAAAGCTAAATGTAGATATATGTAATGGACCTGTGTATGGCAGCTACAGTAAAAATGTAGATCTATGTACAGTACTAGACCAAATTCAGATTAATACTAGGTGTGCATAATCCTAAATTTTCATGAAATAGCGTATTTAATGGTTGTTAATGTACACAGCCCACCATTCTTGTGATGGTGCAGTCAGCTTTGTATCCCCTACGATACAGGGGGAGAGTGAGGGTTGGGGTCCCCACTCTCTAACAATGATCTCACCAAAGGCTCAAATAGCACCGAAGCTGGAGCCCTTGCCTATCAGGGACTTGCACTAGTGCTAGAGCCTTCCCACCCTTTGATAAAAGGAAAATAGGGTATTGATAATGATGTATGTCCACAGCACCACTGTACCGCAAAAGCTGACAGCAAGACTACCGCAGGGCAGGAGAATACAGAGCTCAAGGGAATGGGCTTTCATCAACTGGTATTTGCTGGTAACTTTTTCATTATGTATTCTATTTTTCTTTATTCTTAAGCTAACTTGTTCAGTTATGATCAAGTGCTTCATGGATAGTCACTTTAGATGATAAAATCAATCAGACTTTACCTTTAGTATATTCATGCTAGAACATTGATGTTAAAAGAACAGTGAATAATATAATTTGTTGCATAATGGGATGTGAATGGCATCTGTAACCAGGTGCCATTTACCTGGGAATTTTCCAAGACCAGTACCTATACAATGAATTATTGGACCTAGTAAATAGTAAATACACTGAAGTAAAATGTAACCCAATCTTATAATCAATTTAATTAACTGATTTGGTGTTTTTATTTTCAATTTCAGTAATATGGCAATCCATTGTAATGCTTAATTAAGGTAAGACAAAAAGGAAGAGGTAAGACAGCGTGATAATGCATTACATGAAGTTTTCATTCTTGTTTTGATTTTGATGTGGAATGATTTCATTTTTATATGATTAACATATGTATTTGAAGTTTAGTTTTACATTACATTGCAGGTCTTGTATGTTATATGTAGTGTACAGTAGAGCCACACGGATAGCATATTTTTGTGTACTATAGTGAGTTCACGGATAGCGACAGGAATTACAGGATATTACAGTATGTACTGTAACTCATAGTGAGATAGGCTGTATGAATAGCAATATGCCTCCAGGGAGTAGTAAAAGCTGTGAAAGTGTACATAGCTAGCCAGTGGACAGGGTGATCATCATTTGTTGCAGACACCATTTCATGCTGTCGACGTTGTGCATGTGGTTCATTGAAGGCCACCTTTACAGTAAATTTGTTCTAACTATTATGGCTTCGACTTCTGATATGGCTTCTATTGGTGGGCAAAATGATATTGGTACTTAGGGCAAAAGGCCAAAGAAAGAAAAAGTCTGGAGAATATATGTGTTGTAAACCAAGGAAACAGTGTGGAAGATAAGAAGCAAATAATGAAAATAATTGAAGATAGACCCAAAACCTTTAAGTGAATAATTGCAACATCACATAAAATAAAGTTGCATTCATAGAAACTCAAAAGGATAGCAGTTACCTCAGCTGTGAATCAAACCTTAGGCCAGCAATTGTGATCTACCCATCTTTAGTAATACTATATAGTACAATACTGTAGCTTTGTCAATTGTAAGGATGGTTTTAAAATTGTTGATTTACTCTTCGTGTTTAGTTTTTTCATTGTTGATTTACTCTTCGTGTTTAGTTTTTTCACATTGATCAAATGAGTCAAATGTATGTTTTATATACCTTTTATAACTACATTATCATTTTGTGGCAAATATCCTTGCCTATTATAAATTCACAAGCATATAAGCAGGGAGAGGGGTGGCTCTTTGTGATGTACAGTACAGTACACTCATGATTCATTATCTATGACCAGTGAGTTAATCAACGTTGAGGCCAGATAAAGGTAACTCAATCAGACACACTCAAATACTAGAAAACTTTAGTACTTCACTGAGCAAAGTTCAGATCATCAATGAAATAGCAAATTTTAAAATACTTTATTCACCTGATTATCAGCGCGAGATTCTCTCTTTAACGAGACACGTGCGATAATATACCGAATATAATTTACATTGCACGGGCTCAAGGTGCTGTATACTGTGGCCAAGGAATACACCAATGTATTTTTTTCAATTTGTAACTGCATAATTATTGACTATATATTGTCCATTAATACAAGTACTGTAATAAGAATATGCTACCCATGTTGTGAAACAATATATAATTATCATCTTGTATTTGATATAATGTACTGTTTTTATTAGCAAGAAATATAAAATTCTTGGTTAAAAGTGTTAAAAATTTGCTTTTTCAATTATGCTCCGAACTTTGATCAGTGAAGTACTATATCTTTCTGATAATTGAGAGTATCTCAGATTGAGTTGGTTGCCTTTGCCTGGCCACGACTTTGGCTAACTCCCTGGTTAGAGATTATGTATCATGAATGTACCTACCTACCCTTTCAGAGTAAAACGTTACTCATTGTGGCTTCTGCAATTGCTGTCTCAAAATGGAACTCTCCTTGTAGGGAGTGTGGCAGCAACACCATGAATGGTTAAAAAAACTATGTGTTTTCATGCAATATTAGACATTTGAATGGTGTCCACTGATCGAGGTGAGGCAAATATATATTGTTGCATCAGAGACTTTGATGCTTGAAATATGAAATCTGTTAGACTTCTTATGTACGTGTAGTAACTTTTAATCTAAGACTGGCTATTTTAGCATTTTTCTTAAACATCACATGACTTCTCTTGTAGGGGAAAGCACTTCTGAGTTCTAATTGTTAAAAACTTTTAATTAACTCTTGGACAACGGTTTATTTATACTAATATACGGCGCTAGTCTCCATTTATTTGTATGTTCAAAGGTCCATCTATGTGCAGCTAAATGGTTGAACCCAGGAGGCTTAAAAAATTGGTACACATGGATAACTTGGAATTAGAAAGAGAGTAGATAGGTGGCGCCAACCTCTGAGGTCGGAGATGATATATACTAAAATTCTCAGAGTCTGGTGCACCAGGTGAGCTATAAACTCTACAGTCAGTTCACAACAAATATGTGGTGAAGTGACAAACACTCATGTTCATCGGCAGAGTTACACAGGGATAGCCCAGAGAATATACTGTACAGTAGTTGGTTGTTGAATGGACCATGTTCCACTGGTATCTTTTATACTGTACTCGGACTAACACCAAACTACTGTACTTGATAAGGCACAGGAAAAGTCTTTTTGTCCAAATTTTAAGGTTCATAATTATTTATTATATTATATTGCTTTTACTTGTGAAACTTGACAATGCCTAGCCCAATATACTGTATAATGGTATACTGTACACCTTTCCTGCCTTTACACTTACAGTCTGTAATATGCATCAAATTAAATGGTAGTCGACACAAGTTTTCTTGTTTTTCTGTCGTGTTTGATTACATGCTTATAAAATACAGCAACATTTTTTCAATAGTACTTATATATAAACCACACCACATATATATTGTTAATATTGGTAGCTCTTTATTAACTTCATGTGTTCTGAGTGTTATGCAAACTGGGTTGCAACTGTACTAGTCTATAATTATAATTATAATATACAGTACTACTGGAGTAAAAATCCTTACTTTGTACAATGTACATTTAGACCTAATCAAAAGTATTTATACAGTGTCTCACACCACCAAATTTATCCACTTAAAAATGACCAACCTTGGTTATGAACTCTAACCCAAAACTTACTCTTAAATTGCATAAAATATATACATTATTAAAATAAACTTTCAACTACAGTATTTATAAACCTAATACTATCTTGTACTACGATCTACAGTGTCTTGTTATATGAAAATGGCACAACAATGTTACATCTTTCTCAAAAGGTGATATAATAAGTAAGACAGTCCACTCTCTGTTGAAGCTGAGTATTACACTAAGGCTCTGCAGGACATGTTTTTGTTGAGTTCCTCAAGCTGTCTGGCTGAGCAGCCCCGAGCTCCTGAGGAAGGCCATGGCCTGTGCCTGGCTTTCCCACAGTGCCCTCAGAGAGAGTATGTTGTGTTGTTGGTGAGTGTGGTTGTGTACATTGCAGTCTTCCATAATGTGTAATAGAAAGGGGTGCTGTGTTGTATCCTGGACGGACATCCACAATGGCTCCATCCAGCTTCTTCTGATAAGTCAGAAGGGCTGAGTGGTGGCCACATTGCAGCCTGACCAGGTGGACTCTATCCTCACGGGGAAGGGAGGATTCAGATGGGTGGATGTTAGGAGGTCGTGCATGCCGCACGACCTCCTAACATTCTTGAGTGTTTGGATGGATTTGTGAGTGATTTGAGTATGGATTTGTTTCTGGAGACTGGTTTGGGGTGGGCATGGTGTAAGAGATGATAGTATTTGTGTATGGTATCATGTACTGGGTGTTGTTTTAATGTTCCTTTGCATGTGTGGGTGTTCTGCCACGTAGTGTAGTGGGTGGTGTGAGTTTGTGGAAGCTGCAACTAGTGTTTGTGTGCTTCTCATGTCAAGGTGGTCCTTGATCTTGAGGATTTGGTTTCATGGTGTAAGTTGTCTGTAGGTGTGGTAGCTGTGCAGCCTGTGATTATCTTTAGGGCTCTGTTCTGTATGGTCTGAAAGGTATTGTGATGAGTCTCGGTGAGATTTGAGGCCCAGGCAGGGGTTGCATAATCCATCACTGATCGGATATATTGTTTGTACACTGTAGTTGTGGACATTTAGTACACTATACTGTGCATTGTATATACAGTATAGTTCTGTATTAATGTAAATAATGCCATTAGTAGCTGCATATTGTTTCTCAAATTTTTATTGTAAATATTATAGTGTAGCCTACAAGGAAATATGGTACTTAATTTTTAAGTTTATAATTCTATCCCATATCTCAAAGGAGAAATGCATAGCTTAAGTAGTTACACATTCCATAAACATTAGTTTCCTGACCTAATATATTCTTAAAGGATGTTAAATTAGCTTTTCACCAGAAGCACTAGAAAAAAAGTGAGTTCATTTTGTGTGTGTCTGTGTTTTTCAGTAAGAGTGCATTACTTCATCTATTTGTGTTTCTCCTTCACAAGTAAAATACAATATTTTGTACCTGACGATAAAAAACAATAAACTATTACAGAGTTTTGAGAAATTAGTTGACTAAATTAATGTCCAATCACAGTCTCTTTTTATGTAGAAAAATATGTGGTGGCAACTGTTTGGCTCGTCACCTCCAACATTACAGTGGTAATACAATCAAGATGGTCACTTAACCATTGGTTAACTTCCTCTTCACCAAATGTGAACACAAATTAGGACATAGTTAAGAAAATTCTGTGCAAGTTATGTACAGTATGAAAAGCAAAACAAAGAGAACTATGACCATATAACTACACCCTACAATATAAGAATTGAGACATAGGGTATATTGGGACGTTGGGTAATTTGTGGCCTTGCAACTTGGTGTAAATTGTGACATTGAGTTTTATGTCATTCCAGGCATAGTAGGCTGTAACCACATTTTTTTTTCTTTCCATCAAACCAAGTTTCCATAAAAACAGATAAGTATAACACTCTGTGCAGGTTAAAACTGTGTACTTGAAATTGTGTAAATGAGGTGTTTATCTTTAATAATACATGGACAGGAATGACTGGTATTTTAACATCTTTTCTCCAAGACTATCATCTTCTAGCTACTGTATACAGTACTGTATTGTTATTATATACTGTACTTCGTAAGGGCATAATGCTCTCCGTTGTACACATGTACAGTTGAGCAAGTAGAAAGTGCAAGTAAAATAAGAGTGTATATGGCCACATCTAGCTACTACTCAAAATTCCAGTCAGTCACGTTTCACTTTACATTGGCTCTGGAGTCTTAGTGATTCATTGATAAAAATAACGGGTTACTACCAAGAGCTAATATATATTACCATATTCACTCATATTTTTCTTGCACTTTCTACTTGCTCAACTGTACCAGTAGCTATACTGTACTTGAAATACTTGTAGTGGGAACAATAATTATCCCATCATAAACATAGTTGTCGAGCATTACCTAATATTTAACTTAATCACTACCATGGAAAGGTGCACTGTACAGTTGTGGCACATAGTCCTTGATCAGGCTTCCCCTTACACCCTGGTCAAGGACTATTTGCCATGACTGTACCATATATACCTTCCCTGATTTAATATCGCCAGCGACAACCTCAAACTTCTTGATTGTAGATTGTGTTGTTTTTAGTCCCCTTTCACATTATGATAATATATTGACCCACAGGAAAACTGTGAATCTGGGGTGATTGAGATAGTGCAGCGAATTATATACACTGAGGTGGTTTTGGACATTTGGAGAGAAGCCAAGATACAGAGTTCACAAAGAAAGTGTATTAGAGTGAGGTGGAGGGACTTGGAATGAAAGGCAGACCACCAGTCAAGTGGGTGAACAGGGTAGAGGAGTACATGAGGGAGAGAAATGTGAATGGAAGGGGAGGGTTTATACCACTGCCATCCACTTGGGGGGGAGTTCCCAGAAGGAGGGAGGCATCAGAGCTATAGATAGACAGAAACTGGCCACTTGTAGTGGCTTTTCCCTGATATCTCGATAGCTTCTGTAATTGCAAAGGTTATAGTGAAGGTTTATCTCTTTTGAATAAGACATGAGTATGTGTGTTGTGTGGAATGCTTCATTACTGTGTGTGCAAGTGGAGTCCCCATCGCCCACCATTCTTGTGATGGTGCAGTCAGCATCGTATCCCCTATGATACAGGGGAGGGAATGAGGGTTGGGGACCCCACTCTCTAACAATGACCCCACCAAAGGCTCAAATAGCCTCGGAGCTGAACCCTTTGCCTGTCAGGGGTACTGCATTGGTGCTTGAGCCTCCCCACCCCTTGAAAAAAGGAAAATGGGGTGTAGATGATGATGATATGCAGGGAGGATTTTATATTAATTGTAATCTGGATTTTATCCTGAGGGAGAAGTAATGACCAAAGGTGTACAGTGATATAGTGATATATTCAAGGTGTGAGTATAAGTAGGTATTATAAATATGTACAGTAGATGATTGTAATTCAATTTATATTCTTGTAACCATCTTACCAGGTAAAACTTGTTAGAAAAAAATATATTAGCTGGCACTTTCTCTATACCAGCCATCTTTATTATTGCTACTGGTTCAAATTAAAAGCCTTGGGTGAAATTAATTTTTATGAGAGTTTAGCCAACATTATAATAATAATCGTATACTGTACTCTCATTGCTACCGCTACATAAAATAAGTAACTACTCATTACCAGCATTAAAAAAATACTGCACTCTTGATATATCTTTTGTTAAGTGTATAAGAGACATGACCTTGCTCTATATGTATACAGTACATAGATTGCAGTCAGACCTCCGTTCCCGTGTGTTTTGGCTTGGCAATTCCGTGTTTTACTCGTCTAGTTTGAAGGAAGAGTTGTCACCCTGGAGCATAGTAGAATCTCCTGTATTACAACCAAAGGGAGGGGCTAAGATTCTCCGATGCAGGAAAGATAAGCAGGTAACATGACTAATTTGATGCACCTTTGTCATTTTTACCAACTCAGTAGAATTAAAATTTTCCCAGCTGTGTTTTAGAGATGCAAAAATGGTTGTTTTATATTGCCACCAGGCTGAAATCAGTTTCCTGCTGTTGGGTTCCAAGCCATTTTGAGGTCCACAGGTAATGAGTATATTGACTTTCTGGTGCGCTCAACCACCTCTTCTGGACATACTTCACCTCATCCTATTCCAACTGCTGAATATTTTCCATCTTGTCACCTATCTCCTGGCCCAACAGCGGTTGGTCATCTGTTGCAATTAATATACTTTGCTCTGTTAAACTTTCTGTGGCTCCCTGATAGTCCTCTTCTCATCACAATAGGCAATGGGAAACTGCCTTAGCCTGCCTGTGGCTCAGACACATTAGGATCACCTATGGCTTCTTGATGAGAAAATGTTCCCTTTCTCTGTCAGTGCTGCTGGGTGCCAGTCATGGCCCAGCATCTTCTATTCTATTGACTCTAGTTTCACACTGTTTGTCATTCATCTGATGTAAACATCTGAAGAATATCAATATTACAGAGGAACTGGCAATGACAAACATGGTTGAGGTGGAGAAATACTTAAGTGCACTGCAGACCATGTGTTTCTCATGAATGAGACTCGTCTGCAGTGGAAACTGATGCCAAATCTTCTTATGTCTACAAGAGAATAGCCCAGGCAGAGGACAAAGGGCAGGCAAGAAATGATTCATCATCCTGTTTTGTGGCAACACCATTAGTTCATTCAAAATAAAGCCATTGGTCTGACATAAAGCCATAAGAACACACTTTGTTATTTTGTGACATAGTGTGAAAGAATCTGTCGCATTCATTTCACCCTCAAAATCATGCCTTCATAAAGTGACAAGGCAAATACTGCATAATTCCATGTGCCTCATCTCAAATTTATCAGCCATATTTGTTATGGTCATTTCTTACCTTAGTCACCATTGTGGGTGCTATATCTCATTGTAACATTCCAGTACCACTGGTTCACTTGTGTGTAATGCCTTTCTTGAATTTTGGGTGAGGCGTATGAGTTGGGAATGTTTGGGGCACTGGGTTGTGCTGGGTCAGAGGAAATGTTGTTCCGAAGGCAGATGAGTCCACTTTTTTGGTGGACCAACGGCATCCGTAAGAGGAGGTTTAGAGTTGAAGCCATAGTCGCAAGCCCGATCTTCCCCCAACTCTTTCCTCTCCCTTCCATATTGGGCTTGGCGTATGCTTCTCTTCCTCTTCCTATTCTATCTTCTTGGTGAGGGCTGACTCTATCCAGAAATGAGGAATTTGGCATCCTCTACCACACCCTGGCCTGTTCTATCTGTCTCTCTTACTATTTCTCATTCCTTCTGGGTAGCTGGCGAGATGGCCCCATTGGGTGGCACAACAGGGGAGGCAACTGTTGATGGGTTCATTGGCTTAGGGGTACCATTGAGTGGCACAACAAGGGAGGTTATGGGTTTGTTGGCTCGGGGTACATGACCTTAGAGTCTATGTTAGTTTTTAGTCATTTTGTGTGTGTATGTCATTACATTTTTGATGTAATTTGTTTTTGTTAAAGTGTCTTTTTCCATTTCACCATCCACTTTCTTGTACCATCTTACCACCACATGTCCTAAATCGCCTGGTGCTAGTTTTGTATTACAGTAATGTATTATATTCTATGAACCACCAGGACTCATAGTGCAAATTACTCTTTCATCTTACAGCATATCCAGAGTATTTGTATAATGTGTCTCACTGTGAGACACCAAGAATGGAATTTGTTGACACTGATGGCACCTCTATTCCTTTCTTATTACAGCTTTCCCTGATGAGGTTTGCACAGCAGGGGTGATTGAAGCTGATGGCATCATCTAGTGGTGTTCTGCCCCATCGGTCCTGAGGGAAATATAAGAGTGAGAAAGATTTAAAATAATTAATTATTATTTTATATAGTTCTAATTATTATCATCATCATCAATAATATTCCAGGGGTGGGGGCACCAGAACTATGGGTGAAAGAATTAAATTAGGATGCAGCATGGAAGAGAGAAACACCCAGTAAAATGGGTTACACTCACATTCACTTATAAGCACATTACTGGAGTACAATAAAAGTAAGCATGTACAGTATCCAATTTAAGTACGACTTGATGATGAGCCTTAACAGAACATGATTTTCCCTACAGGGTAGATCTCTGTTCCATCTCTGATGTAGATTAAGGGGTTATATCATTTTTACAGTGTGTAGTGAGTGCCTTCTGTTATATTATCAGCATAAGACCCTGTATATGTGTACAGTATGTAGTACAGTAGATCCACATTGTCTTACATTTCAATGTAATATGTAATATATTTTCTGAGCTTATAATACTACTGCCTCTGTTTTACAGACCAGCCCCATTTATAATTAAAGTTTTCATTCCATCTAAGAGGTCAGCAGAGACAGAATTCCCAGTGAAAAGTGCCACACTTACATTCGCTTCCCCTTTCAAACCTACTGTCAAGTTAAAACTGGGATGCCAGACCAAAGATACACTCTTCTGAGTGACTCTTCCCCTTGAGTGTACACAAGATCCAATCCATGCTTTTGTAAACAATCCATTGCCATATCGTACCATCTGCACCTAAGCTTTTCATGTCTCCTCTATCTCATGTACAGTATTTATTCCCTAGTTTCTTCTCTTCTTCCCATGAACTGTAGCTGAATCATATCAGATTTTTTTTTTTCAAGAGTTTCTCAAACTGGACCTTTACAAATACAGTACTGTTTCAGATTTTCTTAACCAGTTAACACCCCCCCCCCCCACACACACCTTTGCTTGCTTACAAGACATTACTGTACATTAACTCGTGCAAAGTTAGCATTGTTTCTGACAGTATTGCTCAAACTAAAACTATTTTTCTATGACATTTTTTTTGCAAAATACTGTACAGTCCTATGTTTGAAATTCTTTCCCTATGTGACATTTCCTGACCTTGGGAAGTGGTTGAACTTCACAGACAATAAGAAGGTATTCAACAATTTCCTCATGTCCTTCAGAGGTGGCCACATGCAGTGCTGTCCTCCCATCATAGTCTTGTGCCTCCATGTCTGTTGCTGACAGCCAATGTCTGGAGGGAAGGTATGGGAAATTGAGATCTGGCTGCATCTACTGCTTGGTTACCTGCTTGCTTCTGTCTGAATGTTGGCAATTATTGTTATGTTTTTATTTTTTAATGTAGAATCCTTATCCACATCTGGAGAGTACCATATCTGAACAACTCGGGATATTAAATTACTAGGCAAAGTTAGAGTCCCTGTTATGTTAAGATATAAGGGTTTTGCCTTCCTATTAATATTACATAGTAAACCATGTTATGTATATATTTTATTTGGGCTTAACTTCACTCTCATTTCCTTTTGGTTGGTTAGAAAGTATGGATTACATCCTATCAACATGGTCCAACATTAACTTTATCTAGAATACAGCAATTTTAATTTAGCATGTCATTCATAAATGAAGTGCTGATTTGGGATTGGGTCAAACTTGGTGGGTGCCTTTCTGCAACCAGTCACTCTTTTTTCTATAAACTTTGAGTAGTCCTATCAGTGTATTATGAATCTAAATATTACAGAAGCACCCTGACATACAAACAAGCTTCTCTTATAGCTTGGGTAGGGATATCCATTTCTTCCCATGATAAAGGGGCATGTTCCTTAGAGTGAACTGTACAGTACAACTGCTATTATGATCTTACCTTCTGAGTGCTGAAAGATCTCCAGCTGCAGTGGAGAAGAGGAGGTCAAAGAGGATCTGGGCATTACTCTCTGCTTTAACAGTGCGTGGGTCAAACTTGGTGGTGTACTGTCCACGTAAGTTATCAAAGTTGTGGAAGTTGAAGCGTGACACCAGCTCCTGCATCCAGTGCAACACAAACAAATGCCAAAATTAGCTAAATCACAATATTTCCTTCAGTACTATGTTTACAGTTGCCAAGCTATAAATGTCAAAACAATGTAATGTGACACTTCTTTCCTCCCCAGGAATGCCTCGTCATGGGATTGTTCACAGTAGCAGCCACACTGGGCCTTTTTGTACTCCTAATATGAGGGCCTACCCCATAGCAATGGAAGCCACCTTCCTTCCTTACTCCAGGGAGATTGGGGAGTGAAGCCAGTGTTCTCATCCCTAGAGGATATTTGTGGTGCATGTGTAAAATAAAGCATACTATCTCAGTAAAGGTAGTCTGTTTTCTTGCACAATTTGGAGGAATTAATAGCCCAGTTCAACAAATACAACCTAGCCCCTTTAAATTTTTTTAACTCCTATGTTGACATTTTACGCAAGGATGACGGGTTGTCCTGTGATGTTAAATAATGTGGCATTATATCAGCCACTGTTACATGATATCAACTGTTGTTAGAGGTAAGTGAAATATGACTAATCTGTGGACCTTGGATACCTTCCTTTAACAAAAAACATTCATGTTGCCATATATTGAGAAAAGTGTGTAATTTATAACTGGTGATTAAGGGTTAAAAAATATATGCAACATATGAGCAAATGAAGTTTTAACAGGTTTGTTCTTTAGGGGTTAGAGGAACTTGAGAATGTATACAGAGTAAATCTGGCTCAAGACCGGAGGATAATACAGTAGTAACATATGCTTGTGTGATTGGTGCCTTTAAACTCACCATGCAGAACTGTACACCACGGCAGGAGTTGCCATTATTGTCAAGAGGCGGGGACCAGAGGCAGATACCCATAGTGTTCGGAATCACCAGCAAGACACACCCAGACACTCCAGACTTGGATGGCAGCCCCACCTGACAAAAATACATACTGTATTACAATGTACTGATGGGACCAGTATTTCATATGAGAAAACATAGGCAAAAGTCATGGGATCTGATGTTTTGGAGATCTTCTCCAATGGCTAAAAATCCAAGGATTTTAAAACTTCGAAACAAAAGTCAAAAGGCAGTTTGAGGTCTTTCCAAAACTTTTCCAAAGAGGAAAGGAATGCTTCGTACTGAAATAACACCGGCAAACTTTCAGAACGTTCAGAATCAAACTCCAGCCTTGATCAACAAATCCCCGAACATGAAAAAAAACCATTACATGCTTTTTCCCACACTTTCCCTCAACCTTCAAGCCCTGCCTTCTTCGTGTGAAAATTAATATCATAGGGGGAAAGAACATAAAAGAAAAAATTGATAAAAATGGTATTGACATACGTAGCACTGTTGCTCTGGAAAACTGAAATGTAAAAAAATTAAGCATCACTGAAAAAACAAAGGAAATTGTCAAATTGGAAAATACCTTCCTTTTCTGTGGGTTTTAAACAACTATACTGTACTGGCAAGTGAAAGAAGATTAAATAAGATAAAACAGTTATCTGATTGTCTTGTTTTTGTTTCACTTAACGCATAGCATATTACAGTATAACACTTGGCTTTTGCCAATCCATTTTCACATAAGGCCCCAACATGAGGTAAATCAGTGTTGATTCCATGCCAAGATATCTCAACCTGTGCATGAGTTTTGGGCCAAGAACCACATCCTGTTTCACCATGATATAAGGTGTCTGAAAGGACAATACTGTACTTTGATAACCCTGAGGAAATTCAATTGAAACTGAATAAGATGTTAATTAACATTCTTTATATGGAGGTTTACTGGTGCTTCCAAAGAAGAAAAGCACTAGAGGTGCAATTTTAACTCCCATAAAATATTGCACAGTTCCTTCACAGAAAGCAGCAGTGATTAGAACCCGAGGTAAATAAAATAATAATTGGGTTATTTCTGATTACATTTCAAATACTACAGAAGAAGATACAGTATAGGTGAATTATATATGAAGAAAGTGCAATTTTTTCTTCCAAACAGAAAGTGCAATAATAATTTGATTTGATTTTGTACTCGGCTAAATCTGTTTAAAAGTATGTTTTTGTTTTTTTATAACTGAAAACTATTAACATATGGTATTAATAAAAATGAACCCACCTTGAATGCAAATTGCCCCGAATAGTTGTACATGCCACAAGAATGCATGAGAGTGAGTGTGTTTCTGACAGCATCAACGGTGAGCACTGGGTCACCTGTCAGAGGGTTGATACCGCCATTGGCCAGGGTGGCTGCCATCACTGCACCACTCTCGGCAGTAATCTCCAGTGAACACAGCTGCATTATACACACATATCTCAAACAAGGCAAAACACAGTCACACATTAATTTGTTTTTTAAGTTTCAGCAGAGCAAAGCTAAATACTGTACAGTCTTGATCATCTTTATACTTGCTTGAAGGATCACTTTTCAGTTACTGGTATGGATAATTATTTCCAACTTTCAAAAAATGGTTGAACAATATAAGATACTGGGAAGCTTGAAACCATATAAACTTTACTTGAAACTCCACAACTAAATTATCCCGTGCCTTCAAACTAATAAATCTTGTTCGCTGTTTACTTCTGCCTTGAATCATACCACTCATTGTGTTAAATATCTTATGACAAATATGTCACTCTTAATGTACAGTACCTGAAAGTAAAAATCAAGGGTTTCATGGAGGCGCGTTCCCTCAGGGAAACATTTGTTCTCCCTCATGAAGTAGGCGAGGGCAAAGTTCCTGTCTGCACATTCCTTCTCGGAGAGGAAGACAGCATTGTTGAAGCCTAAGAACTCATCTCCAGCTAGCCTTCTATACATGTTGAATATCTGCAAAATTAAAAAAGTTAATAGTACCCTACAGTACAGTAAATATTTTTGTGTACACAAAGTTACCGTAAAATTGATTGGGTAGTTCTATTTCCACCATCTTTAACACTTCTGGAAACATGGTATCCCTGACCTGTATTACTTTTTGTTTATTGATCTATTTACAGGTATTCATCTATATAATGTATGCAAAATAACTTCAGGAAATATGAAAGTAGGTAGAGTTAAGTACATTTGTTTTTCATCTTTGTGTAGTACATCTTTAGAGCTAATCTGCCTGAAGATATAATACATAAAAGTACTCGGTGTTCCTACCATCATTTCTCCCGTGATCATTGTGTATAATTATATTTCTACATTGTTGAAGTGCAGTTTCTGCATGAATGATGTCTAGGAAAGAAGGAAAGAACAGTTTGGCTATAGTGTAACCTACTGAGCCCAGACCCTCACAAGGCTGAAAACAAGTAAAACTCAATGTTGCCCACCACAGGAAGTATTGGGCAAAGAGATGTGTGCAATGAATAATGGGTTTTGCTGCCCCTTTCAATCCCAAGTCAGCTGTGAGTGCAGAGAACTTGAATAATAGCTCACTCTTGGTAATAACACATTCAAAAAGTTTACTGTTGCCAGCACACAATAAACAATATAGATCAAGGATGTCGGTGGTTTTCTGATTGAAAAATGACACTACTTTATGTATGAAAATATCTCTAGTCCTAGGTGTTCCAAGAAAAGAAAGCAATATAAGTGAATAGATTGTAGAGTACTATACTTACGAAGTCAAAGCGGTCTGCAGCCGACAGATGAGGCTGAGGAAAAGCAGAAAATGAGTGTTAATATTGACAATGAGCTTAATAGAATACACAAATCATTAGTAAATTGTATGGCAGTTTTTAACTCGTTTATATGTGAAGTATTCTAAACCACAAATTAAAGAGTAGCAATGTTCATTATCATTCTGCAGTTATTGTACCAGTATCATTAACACTGTACTGTATTACATTTCTGAATAATGAGAATCATAACAAAGTCATTTCAAACTAAAACATAGTATGTATACCTACTTTACCAAATGCAAGTTATCTCTCTCTCTATATATATATATATATTGAGAGAGAGATAATGAGAAAGCAAACTTGCATTCAGTACAGTATGTATACTGTGTTTTAGTTTTAAATGACTTTGATATATATATACAGTATATATGCAGTACATACAGTATATATGCCGTATATATACACTGTATCATGAGAAGTGTTTCATACCTTGACAAGTGCAGCAGTCATGATGGCTCCAGCATTGATCATGGGATTGTGTGGTTTGTCTGCAGGAAGAGCAATACCAAGATCTTAGTAACAGCCACTTACATATACTGTATAGTACATACACAGCACAATAAATGCACATATACACTCAGACCTCCTGTATTTGGGATTTACATCTAATGTGCTAAGATTTGGAGAAAGGTCACCCTGTTAAGATTATGTAAAATCTCTGGTATCACTGTTCTCTGTGTGGTAAGGGTCACTGGTAATGTTATTATTTTGAACAGAGTGGGTCGTGGCTGCATAGCTCAAGTTTATTTTGCTGGGCATGGTCAGGTATGGACACTACTAACATCATGTGACTCCTTGCCAATCATACTTTGCTATCTTCCTTCTCCCAGCATCCAACCAATTAGGACTCTCTTCCCTCCCACCTCAGACTCCCTCACCACCCAGCTTACCTCATACAGTATTGTACTATCCAACTGCTATGTTAACCTAAGTTGCCCTGCAATTTTTTTTTTTTTTTTTTTTTTTTGCCTAAAAATTCACTATGACCGTACCTCAGGCCCCAAAGGAGTTTGTCCTCAAGACTCCAGTAGATGATGGATGTTATTAATACAATAGATGCTGGTGAAAAGAAGACAGCGATTACCCGCTCTCTAAGGATCCAGTCCACATTATGCACCATTTAAACAAGAAGAAATGGGAAATCCAGGCATGTCTTTTGTCTTTTGGAACCACCAGTGCAACAAACCAACTCAAACTCCTGATATGGAAGTTGCTGACAACACCAGGGGAATTTCTGTTGACACCAGAGTGACAGAAATTGCACAGTGTGGGAGAAAAGAGACGGAAAGTGGTTAGCAAGAGGAAGGAAGGAAGGAGGAGAGCATTGCCAAGTGAACCATCCTCCCCCTCCCCTGCACAGATCCCGAGTTAAGTGGAGTGTTTGAAGGAAGCTGTTGCCGAAGTCAACCTATCCTCCTCAAAGATAATGACGTGAGCAAACAGATTGTCAACGTTGTCACCATCTACGTATGTACACGTACTGTACAGAGCAAAGCAGCAAATTTTGTATGTCCACTTTAGGCTGACAATACGCCTCTAATTGTCTCATGGCATTATCGCTGGATGGACGAATAATCCCCACTGGTTTATTCCTTGGTCCTGCAAACAGTACTTAGTAACAAATGAGCCAAGATGAGCTCAGAGGTTGCAGTCAATTGAATTATCCAGATCTCACATCCACAAAACAAGACCTAAAGGACTAACAAAATTCAGATGACCATAATCTTCATCCTCCTTCACATCTATTTACCAACTTTGCCATGACACAACTGAGAAAAGAGGATCCATTTTGCTCTTTCTCTGTCAATCTCTCTGACTCATTTATAAAGAGTAATAGCCCATAAACTTTAGGGTTTGAAGTTCTGTCCTGTAGTGTACTTTTCCTCGTGACTGTAAATACTCTACAGTACATGGATAACCTCCTTCTGTGGTATAAATGCATGATTAAAAGGTGAGATTATACATAAGATGGTATTATTAGAATGAAGGGAGGTACAAAAGCAATGCTTCATTGTGAAATTGTTCAGCTCAGGGGTATAGGTTGCTCTGATCCATACTGTCATGAGATCAAGGCTGTCTCATTATACTGCAAAGGGTGTAATGCCCTTTTTTAACTTCATTGGGGTTACATATAGCTTATATGGTCCAAGTAAGAGAATTGTTTCCCATTTCTTCAGTGAATACATTAAAAAAGTTGTATGAGCAAATCACTTGATCAAATAGTAGATGAAAGTTTCTGAAATGGTTTGGGCATGTGGGAAGAATGGATAATACTGTACAAGAGTTGTCAAAAAGGTGTACGAGAGATTTTGAGGGACAAAGAAAAAGGGGTAGACCTAGATGGTATGATATGGTGAGTGAATGTGTAAGAAAGTGCAGACTATGAATGGATGAAGCAAAAGTGAAAGCGATTTTCATGGAGAAGTGTAATTTAGGGCTGGCAACACAGTTTTAACTTGCCAGTCCATGAAATGACTCCTTGCTCCAAGGTTAATAATCAAACGCTGTGAAGGGAAGCTGAAAATAAGGGGGAGTGAATGTGTCCCAAGTTAAAGGGTATTTCAGTCCTTTCCTCTGTCATTCTGAATTTTTTTTCCTACCCCTGGCTGTGGAGCCCCCTCACCCCTTGAAAAAAGTTTAAATCAGAGAAACCAGGTATTGATTATGATGTACAAATCCCCACACTAAGAAGATTAACAATACTGTATTGGTACATTATTTTAATAATGCATTATAATCTGATAATACAGGTGGAAGTCCTATTGAATATAAAGTGCAATATATTTCTGTGCTTTAATAACACCACCAATGGTCTCCTGCATGCAGGGAAGGTTTCTGTTATTGTTAAAAGGGATAACAGTCAATGCAGCACAGTACAGTACTGTACAGTACAGTACAATACAATGGAAACTAAAATTTCAAGAAAGAAGACTTACTGTTCAAGGATGAGGTTGCTGATTTAATACAGTAATTCTTTTAATGCTGATACTGTACTTGTTAAAATATGACTGTACAATTGCAAATATTATGTACAGTATATAGTGCTTGTTTTTTAAATGCCACTGACAGAGCAAGGATTAAAATCCACACTATTGGAGCAATGCTTCAGAATATTATCTTCCTGTGCATGGGATGAGAGTGTGACTTTAAGTCCCAGCTCTAAAAGTGATATTTTCCCCACAAATAATTTATCAAGGTAGTCCCTTTAATGTTCAACGCAGCCAGTATGTTGTCAGTCAGAAAAAACAAGCAAGCCTCTCATAATTAGTGTAAAAGTACATACACTATCCTATTTATATTTCATGTACCTTTAGCATAAAGCAGGAGCATAAAGGAGCTGGAGTGCAGCCACTTGCATTATTTTCAAAGGTTATGCTTATATAAGAATGCTTGTATTCCCAAAGTTTTTTGAAGCACAATACTGTAGTTAAAGAAAAGTTACATTAATATATTGTTTTACAAAATTACCAGACTTTTTGTGTCTTTAGGGAAAGAAAGCGACTGTGAGTGAGCACTGAGAAGCATCCGTGAGGGAGAGTGAGGGGGATCAAGGGAGACTGAGACATACTGTTGTAGTCGAGACAGAGCTCGTTGAATTGGCGGCCGGACGGTTCCATGCCAATTCTGGAGTGGACTTCTTCAGCCCCCAGTAGCCCCAGCACCATCGCGTAGGTCATGACATAGCTGCAGGGAGAGGCCGGGTTAGGGTGCTTTGGACTCCCCCAACACCACTCACCTCGCCTCACTTTCTGCTCAACATTCTTAACCAAATTCAAACTCACCTGTGCCAAGCTTCCATCCATCTCCATTAGTCCTGAGCCAATCCTTTGTTATGGCAAAGAGCAAGAACTGTGAGATGATAAATGCAAAACATAAACAACTATGCAACATTCCTCTGCCAGTCAAATATGTGTCCACCTCCCAAGAACTGCATTTTGGAAGTAGACGGAAAAAAGGAAGGGGATGAAAGGGAACCACGAGAGGAAGTACATGCTAAGCCGATTCAAGCACCCTCAACATTAACACCATCACTATCAATGCCATCATCCACTAGTCCTGCTGACCAACACTACTTACTGTTATAATCAAGGCAAAGCTCATTGAAGTAGCGTCCCGAAGGTTCCATTCCGACGTAAGAGTGCATGGTGTCGGTGCCGTTGAGCCCCAAAGCCATGGCGTACGTCAAGGGCTTGCTAAAGTCACCCACCACAGGGATTGAAAGGAGAGCAATCAACACAAGCACACAAACAAAACCAAAGGAAAACAGTAAATGCCAGCAAACAAAGTTAAGCCAGATCAAATAGTAAAAGAGGTCAATAAAATGTATGAGTAACAATTAACAAAGTGCAGTGATAAAAAAGGGAGTGAGGAAGGCAGGCAGATCACATGAGCAACTCTGGTACTACTGCCTTGTTCTCTTCCCTCTTGATACCGTACATCCCGTGATGTCACCCACACACACACACACACACAATCTTACAAAAGATATATAATTGCCAAATCCTACCTTGTTGTGGCTCTATTGCAGTCCTTTAAAATTAATTTTTATTTTTCATTCAAAACAATAATTTATAGGAATGTAGCCTTATTACTCCTCTAAAGCACTGTGTAGTACCTAACATACACACCACAGGTATTGTAATAACTATTCAGAAAAATATAACTACAGTAATGCCATTTTGAATGTCTCCTTCATATTACAGTACAATAGTACAAGATGGTGTACTGAAATTTATTATAAACTGGCAGCATAAATGGGTGGGTTTAATTCAGATAATTTTCTATGGGGAAAGGATAAAGAATTTGTCTAGCTCACATCAATCAGTAAGCTACAAGTGTTTAATATGGGTATGTTAACTAGAGTACTAATGAAGAGTCTCCCTGGGGCTACATACAGTAATAGGTAAGTAAAAGTGATATAATTTACATACTGTGACCTGCTATTGCCATAAGTTAAAACTGATCAATTCAACATTAATAACAAGCGTTGTTGTTATGCAGCCACTCCCTGGCACCATACAAGCCATCATACACAGCTTCAGATGTCAGAATGTGAGGGTTGGAACAGTCATGCAGAGCATCTCTGAGCGTTACAAACCAAAAGTATAGTCACGATCCAAAGCTTCTGTATTTCCTGGTCAAGAACACCATTTACAATATATATGTATCCATTCTGCACTCTGGAATCCTTGCTTCCCACCAACATATTCCTGTTTTACTAGACTATTGAACTAGTGTATATCAGTCACTCAGCCTTACTTTAAGAGTGATACTGATATCCTCCCACAGCTATAGGGTATTTAATTCTGGATTGTGACTGTACAATAAATATTTATCATACTCTCCTGAGAGATAGAATACAAGTGCAATATAAAATGTTGGATGAGAATTGTCGGCAACCAATGTTAGCAAGCATACAAGAAAAGAAGTCAAAGATATTGGAGATATATACTGTACAGTACAGTGCAGTTAATACAATAGTACTCATGACAAACATAATAATAATAATGTGCCCACAAAGGAAAGATGAATGGAGTTGAAGCTGTATTTCATACATAATAACTATATGAGCTATACCTTTGTATTTATTAGTACAGTACAGTATTAAACTGTCAATAGCTATATAAATAATATAATAATGTACAGTAATGTTTAAAAAAGGTCTGTCTGGTTTTAGATTCTTGGCTTGGTTGATAGTACTTATGCAGTACCACTGTTGATTCAGCTGTACATCAAGTACATTATATAAATATGGTCATATATAGAGTGTAGATAAATTAATTTAATTTTCCAAATGGAACTAGAATCAGTTACTGCATTAGTGAGAAGGACATTTATTAGCAATTCCTTTATCAATAATTTAAAGTACAGTCCATCCTACTGCAACGTATGTTTGGACCAAGGGCTGGCCAAGGTAGAACAGTAACAGTATGTGAAACTGTCTGTAGCTGTATATAAAATTAAAATATCAATGCAAGGAATGACAGGTTAAGATGGTACTGTACTGTACTATAGTATGAGAAATGATAATGAAGGATAAGGTAAAAATATAATTATGTAGATGTAAAAAATATAAAAAGTAACAATCTGGTCAGTGTTTTAGGAATGTTGCAAGAAAACAATATGCAGTTGTATTTACAATTACCTGAACACCTCTGAAGTCATCTGGCTTCTCTACCTCATCAATTTACTCTTATAACATCATACAAATTTCTGAATGACGGAGGGCTGATGCCAAGATATCCCCTCCACTAACAAATTATAGCACAAAATTTCTCCTTCATACAGATATTAGTAAAGTATATTCTTGTAATGTAAACAGATATTGTACATGAAGGATTTCACATGCTTTAAAAAGTGTTCATGGGAAAATGATTGGAGCTGTAGGCCTGCAGTTGCCCTAAAAGGTATTCTTACAGAGTGAGAAATAATTGTAGAGATGGACAACCCATATTGGTTTAGTAGGGTCTCTGGCATGTTTCAGACCGTAGTGTTGGTGCATCATTTTATTTAACACAGATCTGTAAGAATACGTACTTTGGCAACTGTGTACTGAATATGTGAAGCATTGGACATGAGTGAGGTTACACAAGGAACTTCAATTTCACTACCACCTCCTACCCACCTGCAGGACTGTAGAGTGAAGGGAACGTTGACATCACCATTTGAGTACCGTTGTCCATCCACTGTACACACTGAGACTGCCCAGTGCTCCGATTTTAGTCGTGCCAGTTGAGGTATATACGATGCCACCTGTAATGTAAACATACATACCGTAAGTCAGCTGCATCATAGAACAATATAATACATCCAATCATTTTCTTCTTTTATATTTTGTAGGAAAAAAACAAAACAAAAATATCGTATCGTATTGTGGAAGTCAATGTCTCCTTTTAAAACAAAGCACAGTATGACATGCATTACTGCCATTTGTTAAAGTTCAAGAAGGTAAAACTGATGCACATCTAGAAAGCAGTTGAGAGTATGGTACACATTCCTGTATTCTTTGATTTTTTTAAAAATATGTACCGTAATGTATAATTATACTTCATTTACAATTCATGAGTTGCCGCTACAGATCGAGTCATTCACGAAACACTCTGAATATCGGATGATGCACTAATGGCATTGACAATTTCACCACGTCCCGCATCTAATTTAACCAACCTTGCCGTTGGTGTTGTTTTTGCAGGAGTTGTAGATCTGATCGAGGTGATGACAGAACCCACGGAAGTCAGGGATTATGAAAGAGGATGAGAATGCCTTGACCAACACCTCCAGGTTTTCACAGATGATGCTGGAGATAAAGAGACACCCACAGTGAGATTATTACAACATGGGTATCATGTACAGTGGTGCAGCTTGGCCAGGGCAGGGCAGGAATATGCCACATTTGAATTGGGAAATCATCAATTTGTCAGAAATCTATGCAGTGTGTCATTCCAGTACCATACTTAAGCTTCGTTTATTCCCCCTCTCCCTTGTGTTTTAGAACTTCAGAAGGCTTTCTGTTCAAGTAAAATTGTTTGACCTTAGCCATTGGCTTACCTCATGAAAGTGTCGTAGTCAGTGTCAAGTGTCTGGAGGTCATTGGATGCCATCTTCTCTTGAACCTTCTTGAGGTTGGTATAAGTTTCCTTCAAACGAGGATCTGAGGGTCGCATCCCTGTGGCAGCCAGAGCCTGGTGGATCCATGCAGACAATGAATATACAGTATAGGTATTAAGTAGGGGATAGTTCATAGCCCCAGGCTTCCTAAAATATTGGGTATGACATCCTGCTTCATGATCGTATCTCCTTTCTCTGACAATAATTTTATACATCAAACAACAATTCTTAAAGTAATTACTGTGTTGTACTGTACATAGAGACATGAAACAAATGAATTTTGGATTATGATTTCCACCTGACTGGTTAATGCTCATGAAACTGTCAGACTCACCGTGAGAAACTTGTTGATGTTGATGGTCTGCTTTTCCTTGTCACCAAACATGTCAAAGAACCTGTTTTCCACATGAATCAAGTGTTGCCGCACGAATCTGTATCAGAAATAAGATTCATATGTAAGAACTGAGGATTTGAAACAAATATTGCTATAAAATTTCGTCACAATTGATTTTAAACTGACGGTTACAGTTCCCAAGTTATTAAAATTGTACAATGTTACCCAATATAAACTACATAGAAATGAACTATAGTGCCTTTTGCATCAATTGTGTTTAGCAAACAAAGATGTTGCAGAGATAATATACTGACTCCTTGTACAAGTAGAAGTATAAGATTGTTTTCAGTGATAACAAACATAAAAGTTCACTGCAAAGTCAAGACTTAGTGAACAAGCATGTGTGAACAAACAATCATTCATTCATTTTGAATTAATTTGCAAGCACAAGAGAATTCACGTGAACCATGCAATCGGTGATGTTCAACTTGGTGTCAGAACGAGAGTGTGATTGTCGGTGCTCAGCAAACTGTACTGTACTTGTAGGTGTGGACATGTATACTGATATGACGTCGCAGATTAATGGAGTTTCTCTGGTGATGATAAAGAATGTAAAGTACAAAAAGAGGACTTCTATGTCACAAAAAGTAACCAATTTTATATGTTGATAATTTTATATGTTAGGTACGGTAACCTTCCAATGAAAACGGGTCTGACATCCTAGTTTGTTATGCCGATAATTATTGAGGGTAGGGAGTGTTACCATTTGATAATGGAAGGAATACAACTGTGAATTTGCCAGGTGTTTAAACCCCTACATTTATTGACGTTTGACTGTTTCAACGTACAACCACTTCATGTTTGTTTGTCTCTACTTGCTTGCATGTACTTCTTTGTGGTTGTTCACTAAGTCTGGAGCAGCATCTACCATATTTGTCTGACTTTCAATGAATTACAAATAAAAGAATATCGTCACATTCACCAGTGAAATATTAGAAAAGGAAAAAACTGTGCACAATATACTACTGTACAGAACAGTACAGTACTGTCCATTCTCAAATACTGAACATTTTTATGTAGGCCTACATGAAAGAAGGCAGACATATCTATGAGTATGATGATGTGGCTAATATCATAATCTTTGACAATAACTATTAGGCCTACGTATATTATTCATAATGATATAAAAGTCAACTGCATGAAAACTGATATGTACAGTATACTAGCTGTAACTGTACTGTACAGTAGTCATAATCATAATTACAGAAAGAATTACTGTAATGGTAAGTGTAATATCAATAAAATCCTTATAAGAAATTCAATAATGATAATCAGTGATTAAAATGTGATTACCACAGTTTTTCAAGTTCCTTTGGGACTCACTCTAAAAGTGGAATGATTCCATCACATTAAGAACAAGCTTAATTGTTGTTTACTCACAGAGGTGTTGAAAGATGAATATACAGTAGGCTACAGTACAGAAAATTGTAAGTTCTAACTTTAATATTGTGATAAATACCTGACTGAGAGATTGCCTTATTGCACTACAGTATTTGGTTTAACTAATATGATATAGTTTTCATGTCAACAATTTAACACACTGTGCAATACAGTATACACTTTCCCTTTGATAGTGACATATCCTACAGAGATCATATGAAGAACTTCCTCCTCCCAAAGTCAATCGAGGGAGGAGGGATCTTCTTATGATCTAGCCTGGGGTAGAGGTTCAACACACCTGACTTGACTTTTGGTTTAATTAAACATGAATTGTGCTAGTACTGTATAGGCTACTGTAGAGGCCTACTGTTAATAAGGTCACATTTTACCCGTTTACTCAGTATGAAAAGCACCATGGAGTGTAATACATTCCAGAATATTTTGCTGCCCTTGTTAAATAAAGATTCTCTAACACAGGACAATGAACCATTTACTCATTTCCCAGTAGGGGGAGTAATTAACCTATAGTGCCTGCAGTAATATGACCAGTATAGTTTTAGGTCTACTTTACGGGATAGGTACAGTGTTGGTAAATCTGGAGCAACTAATCCTTCAAACTATTCCAAGCAATAGGCCACAATTATTTGTTTTATTGTGGTCCTGTTTCCTGGCATACTTTGGAGGAATCAGTTGCCTCAGATTTACTAACGCCGTACTATCCCTTAAAGGGTTTTGGCGCCCTTTCGACCCCAGCCATTCTCTTTCAATTTTTCAACTGTTCCTCCTTTCTTTTAATTTCCTTCCTGCTTGTTATCTATTTCTCTATCACCTTCTCCTTCTCCTTCATTCTACAGGGACTTCCAGGCCAGGGGAGGTCATTCATCCTTGAATCTCTCTCTCTCTCTCTCTCTCTCTCTCTACTGGTTCTTCCAGGCATTGGATGGTCTTTTTACGTTCTAAAATCCATCAGTCCGTCTCTCTCTCTCTCTCTCTCTCTCTCTCTCTCATACTGGACATTGCTGATCAGAACTGAACATTCCCAAATTTCTCGTGTACAGTAGCCTATGTTTCCACCCCTCTGTAGAGCATGACCAAACTACCCAATCTCATACCATTTCTGTCCATATCCCCAAGTTAAGGGATATTGCTTGCTAAGATGTAGTTAGGCAATACTACTGGGGTTTGGGCGCCCCTTAGGACCTCAGCCAATCCAGTTTCCCCTCTTCAAATTGAACTCTTTTCCTTTTTTTTTCCTTCGTACCTGCTGTCCCTCCTCTCTGTCTCCTTCTCTAGCACAGGCCGCTATCTTCCCATTTATATATAGACAATATATACCGTTAGCCATTTTGTTTTTTTATTGAATATACTTATATATTACATTTCTGAAGGGGAATATCTCTTCCCTCACCATATGGCCCCTCAGATAACTGCATCAATATCTGCCCAGACAATTTTCCTACTCATTGATCCTGCATGATGCTCTTCTCAACTAACAACTTAATTTACTTTCCAGCTGACCTAAACTTCATTCCAGGCGATCTCCTCTAACCACTCTCCTTCTGACAGTCAATTTGTTTATCTACAGAGGCCCGTTTCGTTTCCCACAGGCGGCAGAGTTGAAGCTGAAGTGTTATTTTTCATGGTAAGCTACTTGTTGAACCTTTTCTTTCATCATTATTTTCTAAACGCTCTTCCACAATTGTTTTTCACACCCTTATTATTTAATCTCTTTGCCACCATCATCATTAGGCCTACATTTTGTTTCATATCCGGTTGTTACACTATTTTATACTTAGTTTCCTCCTATATTCCTTATTTGTTCCACACCTATTCTCCCCAACCACTCATGTTTTCTATTTCGTGTTTGTTGTCCCATTCCTCTATCATCATCCACTCCCTCGTCTTACATCATGCACTCCCTCGTCTTACAGAGAGTCTTCCTGATCGAGGGTGGCCTTCTTTTATCCTCACATCAAATCATATCAAATCTCTTTATCTTCATCTACTGTATAATTTTCTCTCGTGTCATTCTATAACCTGCATGCAGACTGATTTTCGTTGCTCCCTATCCCTACTATGCCCTTTTTCTCTCTATCTTCGATTACGTGTCTCACTAAAAGGTTTATCCAATAGGCCTACTATTTCCTTCCAAAATGAAGTCGTTACCCTTAGGTCTGTATGAGTCACCATTCATATCCTCTACAATAACTTAATTAAGGAATCAATTGTTTACCTTAGACATAATGATTAATATTAGTCGCCACTCACAGTCAAAGAAAAGAAATATATATATATATATATATATATATATATATATATATATATATATATATATATATATATATATATATATATATATATATATATATACAGTTAACTCAAACAATTTTAATTAAATGCTCATTAATGTTATTAACAAGCAATAATTGATGATATATATTTCCTGGAAATTATATGTGTTACATGGGCAGCAGTCATAATTAAGAACGCAAGAACAAAATTATTATATTCACATCCTTTAAAATATATTAATCATAAACATTATAGGAACAAAAATAATGAAACAGAATATTGATAACCAAACATTAAAAATAAATATAAACACAGTTATCATTATCAAAGTAATATATTATACTCGTATCTACCCTGCACTGAAGCATAAGTTACTTCTTCTACTGCCAAATGACGTCTGCCTGCTGAAGTGGATACGAGACTTCTGCTTCACCCTGTACAATTAAAATGACTCTAATAATAGATAAGGAGTAACTGATGACACACTCTAACAACAACCACATTATATTATACTCACTCTCTACAGCTATAAGAGTTGCTCCTCATATACCTGGTGGGACGAGTTGTGTTGGAATCAGCCATTATACTGGACATTGCTAATTAACACTTGACCACTTAATAGGTTTCACACGTAACACAATGATTAATAGTCCCAATACAGTACTAGCTGTTGTTGTTGTAGGTATGTAATCATGGACTTTACTGCTTTTCACAACTACTAAGGCAGATCCCACCAAGGATAGTAAATATTATTATCCACGCTTTGTTTGTTTAATTTAGACCTTCTGTCAATACTCCTTCACTGGTTACCTAAAGTTTGCTTCGATATGACGACAATTTTAATTAAGGCAATGTTACAACAACCTTAATTGCGTGTTTTAAAGTGATTTTTTATACAGGTTCTGTTGGCTGATGGGAGTGTCGAACAACATGTATAAAAGAAGAGGACTGGAGCCAACTAACTGAACAAAACGCCATCGAGTGTTGCCCGCCAACCAAGTGACACAGCAACACACACCAAACAAATATGTAGGAATTTCACGAGTTTACAGGCCCACGCTCACTCACTCACTCTCTCACTCCTGACCCTCGCCAGATCCATGAGACTTGCTGTGTGTGTTCTTATGCCCTTCACTGTTTGGGACGTATGGTTTGTGTTCATAATTATCATCCACAAGAGGGAAGGGGGAATGAATGGTGGGTAGAGGTCATAGACAAAGGTCAATTATTTGGCCGTGTGCCTGGGAAACACGGGTGGGAGGCCGAGAAGAAAAGGGGGAACAGAAAGAAAGATGGGAGGGAGAACTGACGCAAGACAACCACCTACACTCAGATGCCCGTAACTGCCATACCCAGCCACTCACACCCTGACGTAATCTCTCCATGGCTTCTCCCCTCTAAATAGCAAGAGCCTAAACTTTACCCTATATGACTCTCATTCACACCCTCATTGACGTAAGCAAACTTCACTTCCTCATCCTTTAAATACCTCATGCACCTCTGTAAACATTGCTGTGAGTTGGATGCACCTGCTGTGTTGTTGACTCATGATGGTTTAATACTTGTTGAAGCATCATTGTCACTATTACCAGCAACAGTTGATCGACACTCTTAGGCACCAGTAAGCAAGATATGTGGAATTTTTATTTATTCATTCATTTATTTATTTACTTTTATATTTATGTTCCGATACTCGATATATGCTTCATGATGCCCGTTACCAAGGCTCAGGTCAACACACACACACACACACACACACACAATATATTATCACGACTGGCAAACTGAAAACCAGCTGCCGAGAGAAAACGGGATGAAGGAATATCCCCTGTAGGCTAACGGTGCCAGCGAAGGTGTGTAACATGTGTCAATATAATGAGGTGATGAAAATTCAATTGAAGAGGTTGGCAGACGCAGAACCCATACAAGGAAGACCAAGCCAGGAGTCAGTGCTGAGTCAGTGAGAGGAATGCTACAGACACCACGATGCGTATGTGCTGAGTCAGTAAGTGGACTGCTACAGACACCAGCCAAACAGGGAAGTATTCCTTGGGTAGATGTTGGGACTGGTGATAATGAAAGTCAGAAATACTCCCGTTTCACCTGCCTGTTCACTCATGCTAATCACTTAAGTCTGATATACTCTCAAAGACTTTACTCTCCTTCTATTCACACCATACAAACATATGAATTATACATCATACATCGCACACTGAATAAAAAATAATAATTGTAATACTAATTTTTCATGGCATTCTTCACAAACACCTCGAAGGCCTCTACATGGGGATGGGTCCTTAATTAAACTCCTCACAATCTGGAGCCAACAGCAATGACCCCTCGAGGTGACCTGCTGAACTAGTGCCTTATTCCCTCTACATTAATTCCTGCAGTGTATTGTACGAGGCCTTTCTATCTAATATCCATCTGTGAAATACCACCTCTTCTCTGGTAACCTTCGTCTTTTCCTCTTCATCATCACACCTATACTGTATAAATTTTAGCTTCAACTGATTGTAACCCTTTCTCTTCTCTGTCTCATCCTATACTTTCTCTATCATATACTTTCTCTATCATATACTTTCTCTATCATATACTTTCTCTATCATATACTTTCTCTATCATATACTTTCTCTATCATATCCTTTCTCTATCCTGTACCTCCTTAATGGCTTCACTTGTTCTTGTCTTCCCGAACTTGATTCTTTTGAAACCTCTAAGCTATTCTCTGGCTTTAGTTTAAGTGTTATTCTCAAACTATATATTCACACTGTTTTATTTCTCCCCTGTCCCATCCTGACTATATAAAATAACGTTGTTGTTTTTACTGTAACCTACTGTGCTTAAAAACATATACTTCATTTGTCTTACATCTCCCGCATCACAGCAGTATTTAATAGTAAGTATACACACACACACACACACACACACTCTCTCTCTCTCTCTCTCTCTCTCTCTCTCTCTCTCTCTCTCTCTCTCTCTCTCTCTCTCTCTCTCTCTCTCTCTCTCTCTCTCTCCGCCTTAGGCAAAGGCTCACTCCAACCCCCCCCCCCCTTATTTCTGGGGGTGTTGGTAAACCAAACAACAACAACTCTCTCTCTCTCTCTCTCTCTCTCTCTCTCTCTCTCTCTCTCTCTCTCTTCTCTCTCTCTCTCTCTCTCAGTATTTTAACACTGATATCTCCGCAGTCTTGAATAACACTTTAACACTCATTTCTCCCAGCAGTCTCTTG